>MU825410.1:386196-411917 GCA_029204205.1 Desmophyllum pertusum | reverse complement strand
ATTGTTTTTGTTGATAAAAGCAAGTAAATAATTATGATTGTAAATTTCTAAAGCTGACAGACTCAGTTTCGTTTCCCGCTTCAATTAATGTGATTTTCAGCATCGGAAGCCGGTTACCAGGCAACAGCTTTAACAATGGCTCAAATCGCGGCCTTTAGTTATTAGAACAGAAAGAGCAGCATGACAAGAACAACATTGTCCAAGTCGAGCGTACTCATGTTTCCTTATCAAATAAATTTATAATGTGGAGGAATTCCCATCAAATACTACTATACTGGGAATACATGACGAGAAACCTTTCACTGGCAAATCAAATTAAAGTGGACTTTGGTTAATAGAAAAATTCACTCCTAATCCTCTTTTACACGAAATTCTTCTCACCTCTCAGCAGCATAATACTGTTCATGACTGTTTTCATGTCTGGTATTATTTTGATGTTTGCTGCTTGGGGAATTCGTTCAAGTTTACACTTCGAAAGCGAGACTTAAGCGAGGGTAAAATTAGCCAGTCTAATGTAAA
Source organism: Desmophyllum pertusum (assembly GCA_029204205.1). Taxonomy (NCBI): domain Eukaryota; kingdom Metazoa; phylum Cnidaria; class Anthozoa; order Scleractinia; family Caryophylliidae; genus Desmophyllum; species Desmophyllum pertusum. The sequence continues at coordinate 411,398 of MU825410.1, read as the reverse complement.
TATGAATATGGGCTGTTGCAAGGAAAAGAAACATTGGCCGTTCTAGTAATTAATTTAGAGTTTTGAGACAGGTTACTATTTTCTTGAACGAAACCAACTGCCACATGTTTTGTTGTGACCCAAACAATGGCCTGGAAAATGAAGAAAAGTTGTTCTAAAACATATCCTGGACCCTAGGGTAATTGATTTTATTACCTCAAGTTGTGATTAAATGTAACAAGTGAAATGAATAAATAAAATACTTCAATTATGGAGTTGTTCTCGGCTTTAGAAATTCCGCCAAAACCGCTTTGATGATAATAACATTACTTAATCCACAACTACAAAAAATAAAATATGTTTCGAGGGTAAAACTGGGTTATGGACAAAATGCTTTAATTTGCGATGCCAAAACGACCATATGCTGATTTCAGTTTTACAACATACACACACACAAAAAAAACACTTCTCGAAGTATTGGTATTGTGAGTGCGTCGATAGTGACGTTAGCCGGAGAAACTGAAGAATTTATTATATCAACTAGAATTAATTACAAGGATCTCTCTCACTCAGAAAAGTCGCGCGCATATTTACAATTTGAAATATATATACGATATCTTTCACATGTGAGGATATCGCTGCCGTCACGTTTGCTTAGGATTCAGTGCATTGTTTCAGTGCTGAATGAGCCTCAATTTGTTGAAATATCTTTCTTTGGACATTTTCGGAAAATTTCGGAAAATGTAGGAAACGTACGCATGACCTTCGGATTTGGAAAATTTCCGGAAGACTTCGGAAAATGATCGGAAATCTTTGGAAAATCGTCAAAAACTTCGTTGTTAGTATGGCATACGGTATGCTTTTTTCTCGTTTTCAACCTCACGAGTTCGCCGGGCTCTTTCGTCAGATATCGAGTTGAACACTTGAAGAAAAATTTCATACCTCCGCGCAGCCATGTATTATTCTATATTTATCTTGCATTGTTTTGTCAGAATGAACTAGCACTGAGGGATATTGAACCAAGTAAATCCACCCAGCCTCGCTCAGAATACATGGACCTAAATGAAGCAACAGTAGACAAATCCACACCACAAAGTGCGGCTCAAGGTGCTGATTACGCGCCTCTTCATCCATTAACTCGTTCTTGGGAAGTTTCAAGGCTACACGTGACTATAGAAAAGATCATTGGTAAAGGCGCTTTTGGTCAGGTTGCCAAGGGAACGGCAGAGCTTCGAAGCAGACCTGGAAAGACTACGGTTGCTATTAAAATGCTCAAATGTAAGGCTTTGTTTTGTTTGGAACGGAAAGCTAGGGTTGGTTTAACTGATTTCATTGTTTCAGTGTTTTTCGTGCTCTATCGAGTGTTTAATTTATTTGGCTGATCGACTATTCTAACTGGCACCAGATTTCGTTGAGACAGTACTAACATTATACTTTACAATTTGTATAGTTATGTTAAAAGTTATCTTGGTCATCTGGCGGTTATGGTTATTAGTTTGTAGAATAAATAAAGTTTATTGGTGTAATTAATAATTACGTTCAATCGAAAAATTCGCCTCCAACTGCAGCCACCTTCTCATCTAAAAAGCCGCATAAGATAACATTGGCGAGTGCTTATTAAAGCTATACAAGTGCGGTATGTTTTGTAGCCAGCATAAACTATTTACCTGATTGAAGTTTTAATTTGTGAATTTTCAGTGAACTCTACCGAATCAGACAAGAGAGACTTGCTGAAAGAACTTGAAACGATGAAGCTGCTCAAGGCACACCCTCACGTCATTAAACTTTTGGGATGTGTCACAGAATCTGGTAAACTATTATTCATATATGAGAAACTGATGATTGTTGCAATGGTCTTGGCGCTCCGAGATGATAAAAATTATAGTTGTGTTTTAAACGATACACCTATATGGTCTAATACTTTTCAACCATTCACAGCACTAATAATAATTATAAGCAACTCTGAACCAAGTGGCAAAACTTTTAAGTTAAAAAAAAAACGTTTGTTAGACCAATCGGTACCTTTATCAACTTCGAGCTGATAATCAACTAAGTGTTTTGCCTGCCTGCCGACGCAGCACCACAGTTTTATTAGAAATTAATCACTTTGTTCATTTATTTGTTTCTATGGGCGACTTGCTAAAGAAAGCAGAAAAAAGTTTAAGTTTTAAGTTGATGTTCTCCATAATTATCATTGAATGCTCAGTTTTCCTTTTTCAGAGCCACTGTTGGTGTTGATCGAGTATGTGCCTTTTGGTGACCTGCTGGGTTACCTGAGAAAGAGCCGTGGATTAAACGACACTTATTACAAAGACCCGGATATCAAACCACAATCAAGTCTGACGTCACTACAACTCATGAAGTTTGCTTGGCAAATCGCTGACGGCATGAGTTATCTGTCGTCAAAATCTGTATGATAAATTTCTTTTAATTAAGTTTTATTGGAATAAAAATTAAATACATTAATTCAATTAACTAGTGAGTTAATTATAATATTTCGAGTATATCGAGAATATGAAGCAATGGTGTATTACATGACAGGACTTCTAATGTATTGTTGCACAACTGAATTAAACTGTTTTGAAAACCTTAAATTCTTAATTACCTTTGGCTATTTAACAAATATGTCAAATTATTTAGCTTTATTTAGCTGACAATTTTGTTCCCAACAAACGTAACATCGGGAAGTTTGGTCTGTTTGCGTATGAATAGGGACGAGTCAGGATAGTTGCCGAGGAGGCAGTGTGGCCAGTGGCGTTGGCTTCTAACGTACGCCGTCATCACTGGCAGGATTTGTAACACTTGTGGAAGACTTCGTTGTTCCACACAGGGGTAAAAATGAGAACCAGAAAATTGTTGGGGCAACCTGACAAAATTTCCGGTATTCGGGTAACCTGCGATGGACTAGCATCCCATTCAGGGGGAGTAGAAGTAGCTTCTATTCGCATGGCCCGGTTGTTCGATATCCACCGGATAAATCACTATCCAACGGATAGCGTAGTTTGTTTTGTTATCACTTATCCACCGGATAGTGACTTATCCGGTGGATAGCGCTATCCACCCTTTGAACAACCGGCCCTGAAGTTTAAAAGCGCTGGAAGCGATAAGTAGTTTTTAGAACTGGATCTCAATGCTAGATATTCCTACATTCTTAAATGAAGTTTATTTTATTTAGTTTTTATTATATTCGAGTTTCATATTTCACTGATTAATTTTGTTACAGATCATCCACCGAGATCTTGCTGCTAGGAATGTGTTGGTTGGGGAAAGAGAAGTTTGTAAAGTAACAGACTTTGGAATGGCCAGGGATGTGCAGCAGGAAAACATTTATGAAAGAAAAACAAAGGTAACTGATAAACCTCAACCAATCAAGTTAAGGTATCAGCCACCCTTCAAGACCGTCCGCGCGCGGATCGCTGTAGCGTTAGTTGTTTTTATAAAAAACCCTACAAACCATATATTTTTTGAAAGTTTAATAATTCCAGATTATGGCTTTTTACTAAAAAAAACGATAAACTTAAATGTGTTTCGAAAATGGGAAGCTTTGTGTAAAAGTACATGTCTTTATAAATCATGTTTCACTCCCTCCGGAAATAAACAGAAGAAAACGATTAACACCGCATTCGCTTCTCAACACGTTCGGCTAAAAAACCGTGTCTCAGATTTTTGACAAGTGCGTTTGTTTTTCTTTTATTGGCAAATGAAGTTGGGAGTGACAATTAGTTAGCACTCCCTGTGGAAAAAAAAGCTCTAGCTTTAAAATTAAAAGGAGTATTAAAATTCGCAGACACGGTTTTGTAGAAGAGATGTATGTCATCATTCTGGCCAAATTTCAGCCAAATTGGTTGAATGGCTGCCGACTTGGAGTTCAAAACGGACGCGTCGCTCGGCAAAATTTTCCTTCCGAGATAAAAAGGAAAATACATTTTTTTCGGCATCTTACCTGGAATGAGATTATGACACCTAAACGTCTATTCTGATCGATACCATAGAGGGATCAACTTTCTCTAACAATAGGACTTTGACAGGTAACATGTAACAGGAACAAACGTTCGCGTAAACACTCACAATAGCCAGGCGATAGCGAACAGAACGGCGCCTCAAATCAGATGAAACCGACGAGATCACAAAACGACTGTGCTGTAAGAAATTAGATTAGCTGGGTAAGAAGTTATTCTATCTTCCACAGTTATTTTCACAGGCACAGTATGCGAATATTGGAGTAAACAAATGCACGCGGGTCGCACGCTAGCGACTTGTGCGCTGTTTTGTGTCGCAGAATCAATTCAACCTAAAATTAACTTTAGGTAGTATTTGTACAGGGCGACTTCATTTTTGCTTTTAATTAATGGATTTGATGGAAGTCACTTTGCTTTGACTCTGGAAGTGGTAGGAGAAACCTTTGTCGCTCGCTATGAAATCGGCCACGCAGCGCAGACAATTATTGTATGTAATTGGATAATTGAAGATATGACTGAAATGTCAACAGCTAATTACAGAAAAATAATGAAGGAAATCTTTCATGTTCAATAACTTTCCACATAAATAACATTTTGAGGTAGAATTTTTTGGAAATAAAAGCTATTTGCGAGATCTAACAGAATTTCCAAAAATTGAAAATTTCACAAAATGGCAATTTTGAAGGGTGGCTGATACCTTAATATTCATAAATAATTCGGGTGTTGTTCATATATCATTGTTATTGCATTTTCTCCTTTCCTTTTTAGAAACCTCTCCAGGTTCTAAAAAGAATGTTTGAAATGTTTAGGAACCCTTGCATTGGAACTCGAGCAAAAAAGTAATTACCTCGTAACATTATTTAACCTATAGGGCCGTCTTACAGTTAAGTGGACCGCTTATGAAGTGCTGTTGTATGGAACATATACCACCAAAAGTGACATGTAAGTATATCCATACGAATTGTCAGTAATGATGTCTGTCACTCACACACGAAAAACTAATTTATATATAAAAAAAAGGACAAAATGATATCTGAATTGCGAGACATAATACACGATAACATTCAAAGATGCTTGCAATTTATAGTCTGTTTTCTTGAGAATTGATTGCTGACATTTAAAAATTCTACACAATCAATCTACATATATATAGCTAATGAATTTTTCTGTGATTCTAAGGCCCGGATCGCACTTGCGGACAAGTTTGGTAACATTAGTGGATTTCTTCAATTTAAGCGTCAGTTATAGCAAAGACGAGTGCGACCTACGTTTTCAGGACGAACAACTTGTCCAAAAAGATAAAATAACAAAGAAACCGCAGTCCAATGATTGGCCCGCGTCGCACGTGTGCACGTTTTGAAATTTGTTTGATACAATAATCGCAAAACAAGTGCGACCTACTTGTTGCAAGTCGGACAAATTTTGTCAAAACGGACACAACTTCAAAGGCGCCGTAGTCCTGCCCTGGAGCTGGACAAGCCACTTCCGCACGCACCGGGTGACTCCAGATAACAATGCTTTCTTGATTAACCATTGTGTTTTTCTCTGAGAATAATAAATTTGCATTTTGCAGCACGTGTTGCTATATATTTGATTCAAATTTACCGCGGCCTCCAGGACTGTGTGCAAGTATAATATGGTTTACGCCACCAAAACTGGATTTAAAATATGTGAATAACAATGCATTGTTTTTTTCGTTTGTTTCTATTAATTTTCTGTGGTAATCGTTACAGGTCGAACCAACTTCATGATTTTAATAATGCTGTGAAGGACAAAGCTGTTCTCCGCAAAGCCCAGAATTTGGTCATTTCACGTCGTTGTTTTGCAGAGGACAGCTGAGGAGTGTCCCAATAGGTTTATAGCACGTGCAAAGCCGTTGTGCTAGTAACTAAACCTTTTGTTACTCTACAAGATGTCTCGGACAACAAAAAATTGTTGGGACATTTCAAAACTTGTCCGCAAGTGCGACCCGGGCCTTAGGTTTATTAATATCAAAGTATCTTATCTTTAATTTCCTTTAATTTAATTTCCTCGCAGATGGAGTTATGGAGTTGTCCTTTACGAGATTTTCACAATAGGTAACATGTTATGTCTCAATCAATTTAAAAGCCTACACGAACTGTCGGTGAATTTGTAAGACATTATTTTTTATCAGATGTTATTTTTGGAAAATTCGCGAACAAAGAAACAATAACGGGGAAAAGTAACCTTCTGACCGCTGTTTTATTAGAAATTGTTAAATCACTGACGACTTAAATGGCTATTCTTCAAAGGAATAATAAATAAAAGAAACAAACTGAAATTTTACATTTGATTTTAATAATTTAAATCGGTTCTTTAAAACTGATAATAAAACGCGGTCTATTTTGCAAATTTACCAAACTGATGACACTGATATTAGAAATAGAGAAAGTTTTTCGTTGTTTGTTACGGTGACAGGAATGTATGTTTGTCAGATGGAAAAAGCCGTGGGTACACGAGTGTACCACAGCTGCTTCGAGTTCTCCCAAACTTTCAGTGTTTCCACAATATAGTTATTTCTTTCATTAATGAAATACAAACGCTTGAAATAATTTTTCTATATATGTTTCCATAGAGTTACGGTGAATATTTGTTACCCACAGCACTCGCCATATCTTGTTCTTCTAGATATAATTACTTGTAATCCTGTGCTGAATTTACTGGTACAACTTATATGTCACCAAACGAGTTTAAGCATCCACCTGCTTGTGCTGATAAATTCACGACTGAAGCTGTTTCTCACTTTCAGGTGGTTCACCATATCCACGGATGGATGGCAAGAAGATTGCAAACTTACTTCAGCAGGGATACAGAATGCCTAAACCACAACACGTGGATGATAAGTTGTAAGTTACGTACGTTTTACCTTTGAAATTGTCCAAAGTTTATCCGTTATTATCCGAAAGTATCCATATGCGTTTGTTTTTCTCCGTCTGTCATGAAATTGTAATTTTGATACCTCATCCTTTGTTTATGTAATGGAATCAAACGATCACGTCACCGATCGATTATTGACATCCATCACGTGCACTTTAACCATCACCGGTCACCTTTTATAATTGGTATTATCTCATGCAAAAATACCGTTATTGCCAAGATAAGACGTTTCGTCAGCAATTCAACAGCAAGTGATTTTAAACCACATCTAAGTAAGAACGGAATTCCTAATAACGTAAAAACGCTTAAAAACAAATACTTCATTTGAGAACATAGCTTTTATGCAGGTATCAAATAATGATGAACTGCTGGCAAAATGACCCGGATGCAAGACCAACATTCACTGATTTGAAACATCAGCTGAAAGATATGGAAAACCAACACAAGGTGAGATTTATCACGGGCACATAATAAACAATATCTTTAACTTTTCCACTAGCTTGTAAGAACATTTTCTGAGTTTAAATCACAGATTATGGAATTTTGATGATATAACGCGCGCTCTGACATGACGCTCAGTATAAACGCGGTTATGACGTATCATTGTATTTTATCGGCTTTATTTTATGAAATAAATAGAAAACGGCCGCTTCTTTTTATATATCCTGATGTAAACGCGAAAGAAAGTTTACAGATAAACCCCATGTTTGTATCGTGTTTGTATCAGGCTATGTTAACACGCTCGCCATTCTCCATTTCTTTAATTAATTATAATTGAAACAAAAATATATTTTTCTGTTTTATTGAGCTAAATCTAAACAAATATCTTCAAATATAAAAAAAAACACCAACAAAATAGTTGCTCAAAAAAGTTCCGATGTGCCTAAATTTCATTTCCCAATCTAAGAAATGTTACTTCGAATTACAGCAAGGCACCCAAAAGTGTGACCACTTTTAATTAATTCACATTATTTCGTGCGCGTATACTATCCAATCAGAAGCCGAGGATATATATTATTCGGCTTGTGATTGGGTAGTCTGCACGTACGAAATAATGTGAATTAATTAAAAGTGGTCACACTTTTGGGCGCCTTGCTGTAAACTAATTATCGACTTCAGGAAGTCTGTCCAATGGTCGGAAGGCCGTCATAGCGCTTTCTAACCACATACTGAACAGAGTTGTGTCATTTTAAATTTGACGACCTATTCCTATTCAACGAATTATAAAACTTGAATTACTATTACTAATATTTAGTAAAATTTACTAGTATACTAATGCAAATGAGACAATCTGATTGCCTGAGCGACTCGCATACGATCAGCTATTAGTGTGGAGTGGCTGGAGGTCGTCTACAAAATTGCGGTTTCTTATCGTTTCTCCGAGGATTAAGAGTTAATACTAGACAATTGTGATGATTTTTACTAAAAAAATTAGATTACACGTAGGGGCCAACCCACCCACCAAATGTTTCATTAAAACTTGGGTATTTTATATAATTAACAATAATTTTGTTGCTTTTGAGCATTTCTTTACCAAACTTGTCAAGTGAGCATGGGATGCTGTCTCAAACATATTGATTGGCTGATTTTGGAAATGTCACGAAATTTCTCTTGAGATCTGATAAGCTATTATTTGAATAACCAATAATCAGATTTCGAGGGACATTTCGTGATGTACTACATGACGTTGCCCACTGCAGTCACCCCCATTATTACTAATCAGGAGCATATCACCCCAGAGCCTCTATCTGTACTGATTAATGACAACAGCGTAGTTACATATTCGGCTATTTTTAGATCGTTCTCCCGCGAAAAGATTTCCGTGTACGTCCGCGGACAATAGTGATAATTCGTAGTAACGACACTCCGTCGTTCTAGTTCTTATTCCACATTCCTCTCGTTCACCCCTGGTTTTATTTTTAATCTGAAACATGAATCACAACCTCGCAACGGGTGATTTTCGAGGCAAAAGTAATTATAAAAATAGCTCAAGGTGTAACTACGCTGTGTCATAGGGCCAATAAGGGAGACGGAAGCTCCAGGGTGATATGCTCCTGTACTAATATAATATTCGTATGCGCATTGGGAAGTACCCACCTTCAATCCCTGAATCAAGTTTCAATCATTCTATAACATGTCTAGTGGTTTTATTGCATAACATGGCTGTCAGCTTTTGACAGTTGTAGATAAAGTTATAACGTTAATTTTAATATTTGTTTTCCTCTGCAGAGGCTGATCAACATGAAAATGTACGACAAACAGTTATATGCAAACGTCGAGGACTTGGTTGTGTAAACGAGCAAAAGTATCATCAATATATTCAAGCCAATATTAATACATGTATATTAATTTTGTTATATTCGCTTTCATAATGTAGAACTTAGTTGTTTAATCCTTTAACTCCCAAGCGCACATTTTGTCAACTATTGGCAGAATACGCCTGTGCTAAGATTACTGTGACATGCACCTGTCAGATCATTCTCGTCCCCAGAGGCCACGATCCTTTTGGTCAGCACCAATAATCGAGACCTATGACCGGTTCCAAAACCGGAAGTCCGCGAATCTCGGACTAACCGTCATATCTGACAAATCTGATTGGCTGAGAATACAGAACGAGTACTCTGAGCATGCTCAACAAATTGGGAGATTCGCGGACTTCCGGTTTTGGAACCGGCCAGAGGTCTCGATTCTTGGTGCTGACCAAAATGATCGTGGCCTCTGGGGTCGAGAATGCTGTCAGTGCGATGACACAAAGGATGATCTTTGCAAGCCTGCCTCAATTAAATTTAGCAGGGTTTTAAGTAGGAAAAGCCCGGCAGTTATTATTTGTTGTAAAATCGGTGACAAGTTCGGCTAGCACACCTCTCATTCACAAATTAAAAATGTAAGCAATGTTTATTTGAAGGCTTAAACAATTTAGGGGATTTATCAGACTTCCCATAAGTCGACCTTCGACATGTTCGACGCTTCAGTTACGAGCGCACGTTCTGCGAAAGGACGAAGGAACCAAAATATGTGAAAATAATATTGGAAAGGACTTTTAGAAAGTCTTATATTTTTGTCTTCGTATATCTACGAAAATCTCGGTTATTCCGCGCGAAATGAGGCCGAAGGCCGAGCATTCGAGGTTTATGATCGAGATTGTTCGCCAAAGTGCTTAGGCGGGATGAATATTAGAAAAACAAAGACTGTTTTGATGGGCCTTGTTGTATGGGCACAGATGAATGGGATTCTCTATCCCATAGCTTTTTTTGTGATTTATGGAATACGTCCAAAAAAAAACAAGCAATAGAATAGAGGAGTATCTTGGAAAGGAAACAATCCAAGACAAATTCAACGAGTAAAGGAACTTAATGGGCCAATTTCGATTTATGAAAATTCTGACTTGGCTCCGAGGCAACACAATAAATTACATCGAGGTTGAGAGATGAATAACTAGTTTATTTTGTTTTATTCCCTCATCGAAATTGGCTTATTAGGCAATAAAGGCGATTTTACGCAGCCAATGTTTCGTGCCGATTGTCTCGCAATTGTGTTGCGCCGTTGCGCGACAAGTTGTACAAAACGTTGCTTTATAGTGTAACACCGCAGGTAAGGCATAAATAATTCGCTTCAGTGTTGCCGTAATTGTCGGTAAAAGTAAAACTGATTCTACTTCGTGCAACGAAATAGTTTTGAGTAACAGTTTTCAGTTTTTAGTAACTATAGATAAGCACCGTCGGTATCTCGGTATCCCTGAAAAAGCAGGACTTTTTTGTTATTTGTTTATTTCTATTTACATCGGTAGTTAGCGTAGATTATAGTTTTCATATTTTGTATATGTAGTTAACGTAGATTATAGTTTTCATATTTTGTAATTACATTTTAATAGTCCTTTTAGTTTATATATGTAGATTGAAAATTTTGTATCCTGAGTGGAAATGCCGTGTATAAATAAAGCTGCAACGAAAACGTCGCGATAAGTCTTTGAGGTGGTGTTGTTACACTGGGTAATTTTCCGTGCAACTTGAAGGAACTTCGTGCAAGTTGCAGGAAACATTGCCCAGCCGGATGACGCCATGATTATAGTATAGAATGCGAGCGGCTCCCATTTTCATCAGTCTCAGGTTTGTATCATTTAGCGAGAAGCGAACAACGCGATAAACGTGATCTATATGATTTGCATAAATTAGTATGTTTTTCACCAAGAGAGGATGATTGTTTTCACCAAAAGACCGTCCGGCCATGGCTATAAACATTCTCTCACACTCTCTTGTGTAAAGCATTCAACGATTCACAACTGAGCGATTTCCTAAACAATTGTCGTGGTTAGATGAAATAATAGCTTTCGTTATCGCTTGTCACACGTGATGTAATCACTTTGGTGGGCGGGTAAGCGGGTAAGCAATTGTGCACTTTAGGAGGCGGATAATAAAGGTTTTTCTTCAGGGTGCAGTCTCATCTATTTTAACTCTAGCTTGACTAGAGGGTATAATTAACAATTATTCCACGAGCCCGCATTGGATACGAGATGATAGATAGCCAACGAGCGCGTTGCGCGAGTTGGCTATAATCCTCTCATATCCAACAAGGGCGAATGGAAAAAAAAACTTAAGTAACTTTAAGTGACAACTTCGGTATTACTTTTTAAACAAGTATAAATCGACTGAGTGATTTTTCAGTTCGTGGTGATTTTCGTGCGCGCTCGATTGCTCTCCCACTCCATAAATCGAAGGGGAAAAAACGAGGATCCGTAACTTACAGTACGGACCGAGAAGACGAGGTTAGTAAGATATTTATCATATCTCTCCCTTTGGAAAAAGGAACACATTTCAAGTCGTGCGCGAGGAAAGCGGTTTCATTTGACTGACACGCATCACAGGCAAAGGACGAGTCGAGTTCGACGAGTTGTAAACACGATTTGAATCGAAACTTCAACAGGTAAGACTTACGTTTTCCACGTTAAATGTTCCGTTTGGCTGCTCTTAACAGAACTTTTCAAACCTTTTCCATTCAGAATTCGTCTTCTTCACAGTCAGTTTGCGGACTTTGATTTCGGCAGAGATAAAACTGTCAAGTTAATTCCTGAATCGAGTCCGGCTCGCCGGGTTGGTCTACGTGTTGGACGTTTTCGGCTTCTAAAAGCTCGACTGATAAATCGCGTTTGAAGTTTGGAAGATCCTCTTCGCTTCGCTTTTGTTTCTCTTCATGCGATTGCAAACGTTTAAAGTAGGTTTCAAAATCGTCTTCGTGAGACATTATTATGCAGAATTTGAAATTAATCGAAACTAACTTGCAAAGATGGCGTCATGATCAGTAGCACTCTCAAATTTCGCGGGCCGTACTGTAGAATACGGCCCGTGAAATTGACCAATCACAGCGCGCGTACTATATAAGAGATATAATAAATATATTTATTATATAGACACGAGTGTTTTACTGGAAAATAGACCACTCGTAAAATTCATACGAAACTACTTCCGGGACCCGAGTGGCGTATTTTCCATATCCTCACTAGTGAGGATATCGATGACGTCATTTCCCGCTTTTGCATGGCTTTTTGTGCAAAGCTGCCAAACTCCGGTTGAAAAATGGCGAGCGATAGATTCGTGAAATTCACTGAAGCCGACATGAAATCGTTCACTGAGGAGTAGGAGAATGTTAACACGAAGAAGAAAACTTCATATGACTTAAAATTATTCAAGGAGTTCCTTGCAAGTGACGACGAAAGGAGAGACATTCGGAAAGTCCAGTAGCCACCGCAAGGGTTCACGCTAAAGTTTGTGCTTTTGTCTTTTGTCTATATCAGTAATAAAAAGAAAAATACACGGTGGCTTGAAGATATGAATTTTATTTCCTTGTGGTAAAAACAATATTTTACTCACTTGCTGCGCTCGTTCGTAAAATATTTTTTTTTTACCACTCGAAAATAAAATTCATATCTTCGCGCCGCCGTGTAATATCCTCTCTGAGAGCGCGAGCGGGCGGAACTCTCAAATCCTGCAATCTGATTGGTTCCGGTCAAAATATGAAATGACTTTGCCGCCAGGCCTGCGCTGCCCAAGCGAAAAACGTTTTAATTTCAGCAATGTGCGAAGGTCGATGCGAACAAGCTTTTACTGAATTTTTCACATTATATTGCTCTCTTATCGTTGTCAAGTGAATGGAGAATTACAGTGGAATTAAAAAGCTTGAATTTCTTCAAAAAGGCGAGTGTTCATTTGATTTTAACCGACATAATTTAAGTTTGTTGTTGTTTTCGCTCTCTAGACTTGCGATTTTAAATTACAAATGTCCGTGTTTAGACTCAATTCCTTAGTTTTAGCCATTTGCTTTTCGTTTCTCTTTTTTCCGAAACAGCCCTTCATTAACTTTCATTCAAGAAAGAACTTAGTGATTACCGGTAGTCCAGAAAATAATTATCGGCACGCATAAATCAGTTGTGCCGTACGTTGAAACTGAATGCAAGCTTACAGTTTGTCAAGGTTTCGCATAAAATGAAAATTACAATTGCCCCACCGAATGGCAAAAATTAGATTAACATGGAATGAAATTATAGAAAACTGAGGAAACAGTTTTGCTCGAAAAATGCTTTTCACGATTCTACGCTTAACCAGTTTTTTCTGCCAAATTTGAAATAGCTTCTCATTTCAGCTGCTTTTAGTGGTTTCCATCTTCTGTTCTTCGCATCTACCTTTCTGTAATTCTGGTGTAGAAATAAATCGTATGAATGTCTCGTTATTTGGATTAAGTTTTATTTATTTGGTAGTTGTATAGCGACCTTGCGATCAGCAAGAGGAATACGCGCGCGCGTGAGAAACAGATTTTGCAAAACAAGATTTCTAGCATAACTAAACTAAGTAGGAAAAAATAAAACGTCATTTGCCGGCCTTGGTCGGTGACTCCCATACCAGATTAACCTAATTTGTCTTAAAACAAAAACCCGGGTTGCTATTTACCTTATTACATGAAATTGTCGCGACACGTTAAATGTTAGCTACAAATTAACCCTTTCACTCCCAGAGTCAAACCCTGAGTCAATAAATGTGGTTGTAACTTTTGAGTCTGTGGATGAAACCCTAGTGTGTGACCATTCAAATGAAAGCTATTGAGCAGTACTTCCATGTGGTGCTGTTTGTTTTTGACAATTTTGCAAAATTTAATTCAAGATTTTTTCCTCAATTTTGAACTTGGCACTCTTGGGAGTGAAAGGGTTAAATAACGCTATAATATTAAATTATGTACTTTCAAAAAGCGTTACAGTTTTGTTCATTTTCCTGCTGTTGCACGCTGCACAACGGTGTTGCGCATCATAAGAACATTGTATTTCATGCTTAAAGTAGTTGAAATGGTAGGTCGTGTTGATGTTATCATACGAAAGCTTGGATGAAGTCGCCCAAATAAAGTGACTAAGATTTTAAAATTTCTGCAAATTCACGAAACTAACGTGTCACGAAAATTTATTGTAATAAGGTACATCTCCCTGGTCAAGGACGCAGACTACCAGAGAAAATCAATACATTGCTGGGCTAAATTGAACTTATTTGATCCATCTTTATTTGTTAAAGATCTCTCAAATCTGGTTCTGAAAAATACCAAAAATAACTATAAGTATGAGTATAAATGTATTCTAACAAAACTACTAACTTCAAATAACCAACAAACATTAGCTGGTAAATTCCCTGAGTGCTGTTGAAGAAATATATCAAACACGAGAAAGCGTTTCATCTGATTTCCAAACACTGAGAAGAGAGTTGAAAATACGACGCGCAACCGAGTATTTATGACGATATTCGAGGTATTTGGAAATGTAATGAAACACTGTCTCGAGTGTTTGATATTACTTCTCAATCAAAACGAAAACTAAAGACTAAATGGAGAAATAAAAGCGTAAAAAATCTATGTTAATTAAGACCGGGTATCCAAACCACCGTCACGGCCATGAATTCTTTGTTTTAACTTGATGAATTATTAATGAGTTTGAGAAGTTAATATCGACGGTACAATTGTGTAATAACGTTCAGTGTGAACTAAAGTCTGTTTAAATGACATTATAATATGTTTATAAGTGCAAAAAAAAAAGAACACCACAATATCCTGTGGTCCGTTACAGTGGCACCACATTGCGGAGGCCTACCAGCCAAACAAAAACGACAACAACAAAAAAAAAGGAAAAGAAAAGGGTTCCACTTCCACTTGCGGTATCATTAGGGAAGTCTGGATAACACTTTTAGGCTCTTGCTATGCCGTGTAACCTCCTGTAAGAGGACCCACCTATTAGTGCCTGTCTGTAGAGTGTAGTGATATAAATATAAATATAAATTTGTATAGCGCTAATATTATAAGCATATTCAAAAGCGCTTTACATCAAATACCTAAAACTACCTAAACTAACAGCCTGAACAAAGGTCAATTTAGTCCAGTCACTGAACTCTCTCTTACCCCCGCCCATAGGGACTGGAACCCAGCGGGAAAAGAGAGAGTCCAGCACCACTTGCATGCGCATGCGCCATTTTTTCCCCCCCAAATCGGGGGAAAAACCATATTTGGTAGTCTCTGATTTGTTTATAGCGGCTTTCAGATGATAATGGCGGCCAGCTCGATTCGGCTGAGTACGATGAAACGTTTTTAGAAGCTATTGTGGAGTTAACTTTGTTTCGAGCTGAAGACAGCTAAGCGATTTATGCTATAGTGTCAGGAAAAGATGTGTGTGATTTTTTTTATCCCGGCTTTGGGAAGCCTTGTTGAATTTTAGTTCGCTGGACTTATTGAAGATCAGCTGAAAGAAATTATAGTAGCTTTGGGAAGCATTTGCCAGAAGCTTCATGCAGGACTTTTAGAGGAATAGTTTCATTTGTTTGATCTCGTCTCCCGAGAGTTTGAGGAAGGAAAGATACGAGTTCAGCTGCTGAAATTACAAAGGAAAATTCAAAGTCTGGCCATTGATGAAGGTCATTAAGCTTATGCAATGGTTAGTACACTTGTTGTTAATATTTTCTGACTTTGTACAGTGAGGACTGGATCGTTCAGTCTTTTGACACTGATTGTGGAGAGCGTGAATACAAAATTATATTAAGCTTACACAAATTACGTTTTCGTTTTCAGCCAATGTTTTTTTACATAACCTTAGGCTTAACTTATTTCCAAATTTGTGAAAACTTCCTTCGAGTTCAAATTTAATAAGTCATTTGATCTAAATGATTTGTATAATAAGCTTACATTAATAAGCTTAAGAAGTGAACATATGTAAGCCTATCTTTATTTGCAATGTAAGCTTATGTATAAAGCTTAATAAATAAAACATTTTGCAGAAAGGCACTGTTTAATTTTTTTATTTCAATTTTATTTTGAACAGAACCTGACAACATAGCTGTGAGGTTCTTTAATATGACTTTCATGTTTTCATTTGCACTATATGTGCAGCTGTTACTAAACACTTCAGACATTTCTTTCTTGAGATGTGTATTACTAGCACATGTATTATTCTCCCAAGTAGAATTCAAGACCTGCCTTCTTTCCAATGCAGACAATTTTTGTGAATGACTGTATATAATTATATGGTGAGCTAAAGTTCTACTTATGTGTGGTGAACAGCATGTTAAAATTTAACTTTATTTCTTTTTATACATAACCTTATATGTATACAATCCAGCTCTAAGGTTCTTATACGTGTAACTTCATGTTTTTACATTATGTTCAGCTTATACTTAACATTTGAGACATTCCTTTCTTAAGAAATATCCTGGGGGGGAGGGGGGTACTCTATTACTCTGTAAATGTTTGGGTGGGGGTGTTCCTCTGGGACTCTGAAACCCTTATACCAGACCATGTTCAGTTGCATTTTGAAATCCTGTTCTAGACTAGACACAAAAAATCCCTACCCTATCCCAGACTCGCTATTTTTCAGAAACTCTTTCTATTATGAAAGTTGCGCTATTAAAGTCACCATAATGATTTGTATTTCCATTTTGTATAGGGCTCTTTCAATTCCAATTAAGTGTCAATTCCTAGACTAAATTTGTTATACCACTGAACAGTTGATTCAGTTCCCAGTAAATGATACCCTATTCTAGACCAAAACTCTCTGATTTCTATACCCTATCCCAGACTAAACTGCTTGAAAACCATACCCTTTAGCGGCACATACCCTTATAGCTTATGTATGTAAGTGCCCCCCCACCCGGGAGAAATATACATTACATGGGCGAGGACAAAACATGGACCCCCTTTTGGACCGGGTCCATGGACCTCTAAGTATACTGTATGGACCCGGTGACCCCATATTTTTCTTACCCCAAAAATAAATAATAATAAAAGGTAACAATTGAGCTAATAAGCCCTCATTTCAGCTATGAAACATTAACAATATTTTTTCTTACCCAAAAAATGTGTAACAAAATAAAACAGACATTAAACATGATTTGGTGAAGATAACATTACAACAATAGTCTCAGGATTTAGAAATACAATGTAACAAAAATAAATATTTCCTCCAAGTCAGTCATTCTGTGGCTACCCAAGAGTAACATGAGACGGGTGTTGCGACCCACTGGGTAAAAAAACAGATGTATGACGATTTTGCTGGACCCACAGTCAAATGGCTCTATTCTAAACTCCTTCTAAAAATACAGCACATTGTGAGAGACTGGATTTACAGAGAACAGTATATATACACAAAAGTCAGAAGAACAGTAGGGATTGTGTTAGGCCTGTCACTTTCTTTTAATATTTTCGCAGCTAAAATGAGGGCGTAATAGCTCTTTGTTTATTTTTTATATTTTTGTGGGCCGAAAACTAGGGGGTCCAATGCATGTACATGTATAGTGTACTGAAGTGATCCATGCACCTGGTCCAAGAGGGAGGTACATGGACCTGGGTTCCATGTTTTGTCCTCACCCACATTGCTGTATTTGTTATTATTTTCCCAAGTGGAATGTCAGACTTGCCTTCTTGCCTCTAAATAATTTCCACATCCTATATGTAAAGATAATTTTTGGCTGCATGCCTTAATTACTATAACCTACCTAAAGAAAGTTCAAGAATGGTGTACCAATAATGGCACTTACTGTCTCTGCCACTCATATGCATGATGAAAGAAATGGCAGTTTTTCAGTAAAACAAGGGAACAAGTACAAGTTGATATATAGCAGTTAACAAGGGAACAAGACTTTTAATTAGTACAAGTTGATATCAAATTCTAGTCTCCGATAACTGTCTGAGCCTGCGGTTTTCATCCCAAAAATGCTAAGCATATCCTGATGGCATGCCAACTTTTGGAGTAACCAGTAACTCTTGTGAGCACTTGAACAAAGATTTGCCAAAAACAGCACTTGTTCCCCCGACTGTTATATTGGTTACTGCTGTTGTAAAGGCAAGCAGCAATTACAACCAAAAAAAATCATGTACAAAGTGAACAAAGGAAAATTGTGCCTATTAATGACCTCAAGAATAAAGAAGGAAAGCATCAAAAGTACATGTGTACATGTATTGTTTTGTTTTCTGAGAAATGACTATACTATGATTTTTGAATATTTTCTTCAAAAAATTAATGTGGAATTCAAAATCTTGTCAATAATATTACATGTATGTTCACAAACATCACCAATGATATCACTAAGATATCTATTGTCAGCCATTTTGTAATACTGAGTGTCAACTTTGAGTAGTCCACTGCTACAGTAGCATTTAGTATGAGCATAAACTGTCCTGATGTGTCACAAATCATTCACTTCTGATCACCATCTACAGTGTAGTCCGGCTTTTGAACAGTATGGGAAAGGGTGTGGAAGAGATCTAAGGGCCTGTTTACATGGAGGGAGGGTGACTCACCCTCCCAGCCGGGCTAAAACATAGCCCGCCTTTACATGGCCGGGCTATCATATAGGCGACCTATCTTTTTTGGGCGGGCTCTTGTTTTGGCGGGCTCATGTTTTGGCGGACTTTTTTTTATTGCAACGGCACGATTTATTAAGCACTACATGACAAACATAGCAGCAAGAAGAAAGGCTATAGCGGCGAGTTTACAGTTTTTATCGCTTGTTCCGCCATTTTCGCAGGTTTTCAAGTAAACAGAGATAGCCCGCCTAGGAGGGTGACCCTGGAAAGCAGACAGGGTGACCCAGGTAGGCGGGTGACCCTGTCTATCATGTAAACACTTCAGTGTGTTTTGTAAAGAAATGTATGACAAGTTGGCCCTCCCAGGGTAGCCTGGCTAGGAGGGTGACCCTGGTACCCGGGTCACCCTCCCTCCATGTAAACAGGCCCTAACAAAGAGTTTGAAATCTACTCTGCCAAACAGAAAGAATAAATATATGTGATCTAGAGTAAGTGAAATCATACATCACAAACACTTCTGATTTAATTTTTGCTTCTTTTAACTTAAAAGTTATTTTGGAGAGGCTGATGCAAAGAAGGAAATGTAAAATTTATATGTAACCAGACGTACTGGAAATAATTATTGTTGCAACATTTGGGATCAAAGTGATGGAATTTATGTAGATTGAAGAACATGTAAATAAAAATAAAAATAAATAATATTGTAAATATAACATAAACGTGTTAAGAATCCCAACTGGTGGGAGGCTGTCCAGTTGGCTATTTACAAAGCGTGGCCGAGGAGTTGAACTCGGGACTACCGAGAGCAAATCCAGCTAGTGGCAGGGTGGAGGATTTGAACCAGGGACCTCCAGATTTCAAATCCGGCGCCCTAAACCACTTGGCCACGCCGCCTCCCTCTAATGTGCATACAGGTACATGTAAACTGTCAGCAGAAAGTGAATGCCATAGTTTTACTAGTGGACATAAAAGAAGCATCACCAAATTCAGAGAATTGCAAAAAAAAAACCCTGCAAGGATCGCTTCTGAAGCGATCCTTGCGGTTCACTTTACACATGTAAATTCTATTTTAATTAGGTCATAATATTATCCAACATATGACAATTTCCAAGATCCCTGGCCAAAATAATGTTATAAAAAACATCTACCAATCTAGTTGCTTTGTTATCTGTTTATTTTATAAGCAGTGATAACCGGGAGGTACAGTATAAGTATATTTCTTACTTTTAGAATGTAATATTCCAGAATTTCAAATATTTTTACAAGCAAATGTTCAAATATAGTGCCCAATTTGGCCAAAAAAACAAATAATATCAGGAAAACAAACCGTGCACAATAAACAATAATTGTATTCTACACACCATTAAACAGAGCTATCAGCTCTGATCACAATCCAGCTCAGAGGCAGTCAGTCACAAGGAATCATACCGAATAAAACACCATAGGATATCGAGTTGCTTTCTTGCAATGCCGCTTTGAAATTACGGTTCGGGAGATCGTGGAACAGTCCAAGTTGAATTACTATGCCATCTAATCCATAAAGATATCGGCAAAGAGCTTCACAATGATACCAAGTGCTCCAATATACAGCCGCCATCTTGTTCGTAGCCGTCATTTCCAGCATGCCTCGCGTGTCGTAGCCTGAATCTGAGCCGCCAAAATAATAGGCTTAAATCCCAATTTGCTGCAATTTGTTCTTAACATTTTTAACGATTCCTTGAGCTCTAAAATAGGTAATTTTCCATTACATGAGGTGGGTGGTAGATTAGCTGGAACTGCGAGAATAAACATGGCGCCGAGCGGAAATGAGCGTAGATTGGGATCTAGTGAATTTTGATTGGTTCGTTCTGAGCATGCGCATGCAAGTGATGCTGGACTCTCTCTACTCCCGCTGGGTTCAGACCCTATATAGGGCGGGGTAAAGAGAGAGTTCAGGGACTGGACTAAGGTCAATTAGAACTATAAAATATAAAATATAAAATGTACAAATACTGGTTACAAATATTGGTTACAAAGTTACAAATGGAATGTTTGTGTTTGGCTGGTGTCCGGCATTGTCTGAGGTTTCACTGTTTCTATAAAAAAATGTTTTTGTTATGGTGTAGTCCGTAGTATCGTCTACTTTAGTAAGATGAGTAATAACATAATGTTACATTATAAACTTTCATGAAAACAAACACAGATACTCTACCTGGTGTGCTTGGTGTGACAGTGGATGATGAAGCAATTAGGTTTATGGAATTAACTTTATAGTTGCCAAATTTCTTTTCTTCTGCAGCAACCTTCAGAACAGTCAACACCTTGTTACCATCTACACTTTGGTTGAAGTTCATTACGAAATCAATGATTACACTGCCACACCTAAAAACAAAAAGAAACCTTCATTGCACAAGTAAAAAAATAATCACTGACTGACTGACTTTATTTAATGAGGGTCAAAATACCTATATAAAAACATGTCAATCATGGTAGCCCTTTATATACATGTAAGCGACAAAGACATAAGAAAACAAAAGCAAACATGCAAACAGAATAAGAATTAGGTCCAATGTGTGGGTTTACATATAAATAAAACAAACTCATTCACGAGTTGATGACCCAGATTTTTTATTTCTATTGACTAGTATAATTCATTTTTTTAGTTCAAGTAATTATTATATACAAACATACATACTTTATTTATTCTCGAACAAATGAGGCTTATTAGGCCTCTAGCTAATCGCTAATGCGTCGAGTGACATTACATTACATTATACAAATGTATTTACATTATAAATAAAATTGGTATTAAAACTAATTACTTATTACTTGATTTAAACTTAAATTGATAAAACATTGGAATTCTAAGTACTACACAAATAACAGTTACATGTGTCAAAAGTCATTTTCCTGATTCCCTTAACAAAATTTTGGATGGTGGGAGCAGTTCTTAGTTTATCGTCCAGAGAGTTCCAGGTTTTTGATCCATAGTACCTAAATGTATTTAGACCATACTTAGAAGTGTTTACTCTTGGTAGAGACAGCTTCATTTTACCTCGCAGATTGTAAGTATTGCCTCTCAAAGTTAAAAGGTTACTGAGAGGAGTTGGCGATAGTCCATGAATGGCTTTGTAAATAAGTATACACATATCCTGAATTCTTCTATTTTGTAGCGAGGGCATATTTGCTGTTTTCAGTAGTTCGTCATAGGTACTAACGTTATCATTAAAGATTACACCGCATAACACGCTCATTTAGTTTTTCAAGTTTGGTGGCTGCTGTTTTGCCGCAGTGCATCCATACAGTGGAGCAATAGGCGAAGTGAGGAAGTATATAGGCCATGTACAATGACAGTTTTGTTTTAGTACTTAATAACTTTCTGAACCTGATTATAATTGCAATTTGCTTGCTTATCTTCTTGCATAATGATGCTACATGTTTACTGAAGTTCAGATATTCATCTATGTGGACTCCTAGTAGCTTACTTTATACTCTGTGCAGAGCAGAGATCAGAGCGCGCGCAGCTTTCAGTCTATATTTTAAAATCTGATCAAGATCATAGCCACATCATTTCGCTCCCTCGATGGCTTAGAGAACCCTCGCCTGCGGCTCGGGTTCTCTCTACGCCATCTCGGGAGCGAAATGACGTGGCTATGATCTTTATCAGAGTATAAAGACATAGGAACGGAGGTTTTATTCCATAAGGAAATAAAGTAAGCATTACAGAAAACATCTCCTATTATGTCTAATGGTTTAATAAGAGATACAAAATACCCCATAATTTATCAACCTCCTAAATTTGACAGCGTTACTAAGTTCCTCATCTTCAGTCAGTGACTAACAACTGAGGTTACCAAACACAAAAAGACGTAGCATACCTACTCTCCTTAGCTTTGGAGGATACACAGCCTTGATCTTTGTTAAGGTCACAAGCCTGAAAATATACAAGAATGCTTACTTAGCCAAAACTACGTACTGACAGCGTAAGAAGTTTACCTTTTTTAATACAGCCATTAAAAAAAGTTGTATGATATAAGCATTAAGCCTACATGACTAGACCGAATCGTAGTCTGACATTATAATTTTGCATATCGGTGGAAAAGAAATCTCCAAGTTTTTTTATTTTACTCCAAATTAGATTTTTTTCTCACTGTTGTATAGACTGCAAAACAGTCGTTTTCTCCCTAAACTGCTGGTCGCAAGGCGCGAAAGGCCGAAAGCGTGGATCTTCTCCCCCAGTTCCACTCTCCGTTTTCACACTTGCTCCAGACTTTTCGTTCGAAGACCACGCGCATTCGTTTGACAGACCAATGCAAAAAATACGACTGTTTTGCAGTCTAAAGTTCTGTCGTATGGCTGTCATGTTTTGAAAAATTCTGCTAAAATTTAATTTGACTTAAAATAAAAAGGAAACATTAGAAATCATGTTTTTATGTTGTTATATTTCATTAGTATTCAGTGTGTGTAGCGGTTTTCTACCTTTTGGTCTAGTTTCTATCCGACAACGTTTATTGAAATGGCTGTATATAACGTTTGGATGGGGCTGTTTTGTTTAATTCTTTGTATCTTGGTTTATAAAGGTGAAAGATGAGGTATTGAAATATTATCAGTCTTATCACACAAACTTCGGAAACGTGATTACTTTACGAAAGAAGTTTAATTCAATATTAAAAAGTATCGCGATCCACCTATAGTTTTGCTTACGAGTGAGGTCACATTATTTTGCGGTAATGTCGTATGAAATGTGGGCTGGTGATTGGTTCTGAAGATACAGATTGGCACCGGAGCACTGAGTTGGGTTCCTCACGTACGCATCAAATTCAAACGTTTTCTTCGATGAAGCGTCGGTAATCTCTTATATCTTGTCATTTGCTCAGTTATGGAATGCTTTATTCGCCGGTACAACTTTCTTAATCTAAAAGTTAGCGTAAGGTGAGCATTAAAAATCATTTATTTTTTGTAAGAGTTTGTTTACCGTTTTCAATTTCTTTCGTGATGTGCGCGCGCCAAGTTGTTAAATCAAAACAATAAAGTACATTACCATTTCACGTTCAGAAGTCTTGAAAACATCCATAAGTCTGTGAATTATATCCAAAACTAATTTTAAAGTCCCACCACGGCCATCAAAAGAGACCATAAATTCTTCTCCAACAAGGTTTCTTCAGTCTGTACTCTGTGATCATCCATTTTGAGGCCACTTAGAAATTCATTAGTGTTTCTCCTCTTCATTTTCAGCTTGAAAAATCTTCGGACCCTCCACTCTCCTAGGCGTTCTGCTCCACCGACCCCCCACCCCCTGCATCCAACTCTGCACCCTCGCCTCCCTCCAACGCGATCACCATGGGTAAGGCAGGTAACCATTAGATATCACGGGCTCGACCTCACAAATGATTTAATGCATAAATTAATGTGTTTTGTTGCATAAATTAATGTTAAAGCCATCGAGTGAACATTTGCATATTTTGTCACCCTATACTGGATTCATTCCATTCACAAGTAAAAAAACTTACTATAGGGGGAAAATCTTTCTCAACTTCTAAACGTTTGTCACAGCTCTCATCTATGGTCACCTTGGCGTGAACTTCCGTGCTACCTGCAACGTGAGTAGAAATGAAACTAACATTACAGCAAGTATCAACCTTGATGATCACTTTATAGTTTTACTATCCTGTTAAGTGGAACAGGTGATGATATGTTTCACAAGTTTACCATACAACACGTACCTAAAAAAAAAACTGAAAATGAAAACAGACACTGACAACACAGACTATACTATGCTAAAACTAAACTATGCTTCCAAAACTAAGAATGTAAAAGTTAACAAACTACCTTTACATGCTTTATTTCTACAATTTCCTTTCAACAAGCTAGATCAATGCTCGCTTTACTAACACTGGTTAGGCCATAACACTAAACATATGAGTTATGTAACGTACGACTCCGATTTTGAAGTGGGAAAGGGACACCTGACGTATCTATATATCCATGCATATAATGTAACATGATTACTCGTTTTGAAGAAACAGGTGTCTATCTGTTTCAGGAGGTTTTTTTATATTTCTAGTTAGACCAAATGTTAATCTTGAGTTGTGTATGATATTAAATGGTCTTACAGATGTTATTTGAACTTTAATATTAAATGAATGGAACCACAACCTAGTAACTCCTGTTTCCCTTGTAACTTACGCAGAATTGACATGAAAACAAAACAAAATTGTAAATATCTCAGGACTTGAATTTTAATAGATTTTAAACAATTGTACTTTTAACATTTAATTTACTTTCAAAAGGGAAGAAACATGATGGCGTCGAATGCAATGATTTATTCAGGTACCTCTAGCAACTTGCTTAATAGTTGCTTAAATTACATTGTACTTCTTGTCCATTCTTTGTGTGTGCCTTCCGAAAGTAATACATAACGGTATCATAAACAAGTCCCAATTTATAGGCAAACAAGCTGACATGTAGCTTGCTTGGATTTAAAACAAAACAAAACCCCTTACCTTCTTCAGTCGTTGGTGTGGATGAGGTGGTGGTAGGTGGTTTTGCTATGAACATAAACATGATATACTT
>MU825410.1:258721-386173 GCA_029204205.1 Desmophyllum pertusum | reverse complement strand
GAGAAATTGATGATTGTTGCAAAGGACTTGGCGCATCGAGATGATAAGACTTATAGTTTTATTTTAAACGATGCACCTAAGACTTATCAAACCCATCACAGCACGAGTTCAAAATGAAAAAAACAATTTAGTTAACTGAATGA
Source organism: Desmophyllum pertusum (assembly GCA_029204205.1). Lineage (NCBI taxonomy): Eukaryota > Metazoa > Cnidaria > Anthozoa > Scleractinia > Caryophylliidae > Desmophyllum > Desmophyllum pertusum. The sequence continues at coordinate 386,030 of MU825410.1, read as the reverse complement.
GAAATAAGCAACTCAGTTGACTTGAACAGCGGGATAAACAATAGCCTGCGTCGCAGACGGACTTGACCGCCGGTAATGTCCGTCTGCGAATTAGTGCACAAATCCTTGTTCTAGACCCCCAACGACGTACCAGGATCTGAGTACTTGTCTGTGATTGGCCTTTACATAAAGCTATTGTTCAATTAGCTATGATTTGGCTGTGATTGGCTCAGGGAATTTCACGCGAGCTAGGACCGGAAGCTAACAGAAAGCGAGCCTAAAAATAGTACAGTATTAAAAAAATCACTGAAGATATAATGGAGTGCAGCTTTCGAAGCGGTTAGAGAAAGCTCAGTTTGAATTAACGGAGCTACTCCCAGAACAACGAGAAGCGATCAAATCTTTCTTCCAGGGGAAAAACGTGTTTATCAATTTACCCACAGGTTTTGGAAAGTCGTTGATCTTTCAGTGTCTCCCGATTGTCGCAGTCGCTGATATATGATCGAGTGTTATTGTTGTGATTTCACCTTTACGATCTCTGATGGAGGACCAAGTTTATATATTTCAACAATATGGGTATACTGGCGATTGCATGCTATCACGGACTTGGAAGACACAGAAACTATTCAGCAGGTTTTAAATGGGAACTACCTTGTTCGGTTTGCCGAGTGTTTGTTGTCTAAACTATAAACGCGTTGTAAATATCTGTTTGCCCGACAGGAGACCAAACGTGACCTCTTAAAATTTGCTAGAGTGAACACAGTCGATGGCTCTATAGCTATTCTACTTCAAAATACTCCTCATAATACAACATATCTTGCCCGTTAGAAACACTCTTGAAGGGCAAAGTAGGTCAGAAGACCGAATTCAATAGAGAACGGCAAATGTCACGAACTTCGAACAGGCCTGTCACGCCTTTTTACCATAGCCAATCAGAATAAAGGGGATTTCGAAAGGCCTTTCCGGTATCTCGTTACGTCGTTGGGGGTCTAGAACAAGGATTTGTGCACTAATTCGCAGACGGACATTACCGGCGGTCAAGTCCGTCTGCGACGCAGGCTAGTTAAACAACGGAAGAAATAATAAATTCTGAACGGCCCAGCAACAAAAATAAGATCCAACTCCTAATAGGAAATCTACGTTGAAATAAGCGCGCTTGGCACCTGGTTGGTAGTAAACATTGTTACAATGGACAAAATAAAACCCTTGTCCCCAGTCCCATCACAAAAACAGGGCCATGGAGAAAATATAGAAAACCAATTTATAAAGCAAAAGCGAACAACAATAACAACAACAACAACAACAAATAGGTCCGCAGTGTGCGTTCGTGTGTGGGCTTATGGTTTGTTTCCAACAAGCCTCGGTAACTATCCTTTCCTTAAGGTATCAGCCACCCTTCAGGACCGTCCGCGCGCGGATCGCTGTAGCGTTAGTTGTTTTTTATAAAAAAACCTATAAACCATATATTTTTTGAAAGTTTAATAATTCCAGATTATGGCTTTTTACTAAAAAAACCGATAAACTTAAATGTGTTTCGAAAATGGGAAGCTTTGTGTAAAAGTACATGTCTTTATAAATCATGTTCCACTCCCTCCGGAAATAAACAGAAGAAAACGATTAACACCGCATTCGCCTCTCAACACGTTCGACTAAAAAACCGTGACAAGTGCGTTTGTTTTTCTTTTATTGGCAAATGAAGTTGGGAGTGACAATTAGTTAGCACTCCCTGTGGAAAAAAAGCTCTAGCTTTAAAATTAAAAGGAGTATTAAAATTCGCAGACACGGTTTTGTAGAAGAGATGTGTGTCATCATTCTGGCCAAATTTCAGCCAAATTGGTTGAATGGCTGCCGACTTGGAGTTCAAAACGCACGCGTCGCTCGGCAAAATTTTCCTTCCGAGATAAAAAGGAAAATACATTTTTTTCGGCATCTTTCCTGGAATGAGATTATGACACCTAAACGTCTATTCTGATCGATACCATAGAGGGATCAACTTTCTCTAACAATAGGACTTTGACAGGTAACATGTAACAGGAACAAACGTTCGCGTAAACACTCACGATAGCCAGGCGATAGCGAACAGAACGGCGCCTCAAATCAGATGAAACCGACGAGATCGCAAAACGACTGTGCTGTAAGAAATTAGGTTAGCTGGGTAAGAAGTTATTCTATCTTCCACAGTTATTTTCACAGGCACAGTATGCGAATATTGGAGTAAACAAATGCACGCGGGTCGCACGCTAGCGACTCGTGCGCTGTTTTGTGTCGCAGAATCAATTCAACCTAAAATTAACTTTAGGTAGTATTTGTACAGGGCGACTTCATTTTTGCTTTTAATGGATTTGATGGAAGTCACTTTGCTTTGACTCTGGAAGTGGTAGGAGAAACCTTTGTCGCTCGCTATGAAATCGGCCACGCAGCGCAGACAATTATTGTATGTAATTGGATAATTGAAGATATGACTGAAATGTCAACAGCTAATTACAGAAAAATAATGAAGGAAATCTTTCATGTTCAATAACTTTCCACAGAAATAACATTTTGAGGTAGAATTTTTTGGAAATAAAAGCTATTTGCGAGATCTACCAGAATTTCAAAAAATTGAAAATTTCACAAAATGGCAATTTTGAAGGGTGGCTGATACCTTAAGGTATGAAGCAAACAACTGAAGCTAAATATGTTATCAAACAGCATAGCGAATCATTTATATTAAATTTGTGTTTTGAGGGTTAAGCTAAGGTCTTCGTGCTAATTGAACAGATAATTGCATATTCTTTTTTACAGATGATTCATACAACATGTTATCGTAAATAAGAATGTACATGTACATCTATATCCGTGGCTTCTCAGATCAAGTTCAGTTATACTCATTCCAGTTTCCAGGCGTTCAATTCACGTAGACCCACAAACAGAAAGACAAGAAAATCATTTTTTTTTTGCTCGTGACTAAGTGCGGGGTTGCACGATACTTCGTATACGCTCACACAAAAACACATCGACAGCGAGGGCACCGTAGTGTCAGCTATGAACTCAAGAGTCTACGAACTCTATGTGTTTTTATAGGCTACTTGCTAAAGAAAATAGAAAAATGTTCTTCATAATTATTATTGAGTGCACATATTTCTTTTTCCAGAACCACTGTTAGTGTTGATCGAGTATGTGCCTTTGGTGACCTGCTGGGATACCTGAGAAAGAGCCGTGGATTAAACGACACTTATTACAAAGACCCGGATATCAAACCACAATCAAGTCTGACGTCACAACAGCTGATGAAGTTTGCTTGGCAAATCGCTGATGGCATGAGTTACCTGTCGTCAAAATCTGTAAGATAAATTACTAGTAATTAAGTTTTGTTTCACTAAAAATTAAAATTAAAATTAAATTAACTAGTGAATTATTAACTAGTGAATTACTACATCACAGAACTTCTAATGTATTGTTACATAAGTGAATTAAACAGTTTTAAAAACTTGAAAGGAACATTCTTAGTTATATTTGGCTGTTACAAATATGTCAAATTATTTAGCTTTACTTAGTTGACAATTCTGTTCCCAACAAACGTAACATCAGGAAGTTGGTTTGTTTGCGTATGAATATGAATAGGGACGAATTGATAGTTACTGAGGAGTGAGCATGGCCCTGACGTTGGGTTCAAATGTTTTACCAATCATCACTAGCTGTATTTGTAACACTTTTCGGTCTTGTGGAAGACTTGTTCCACCAAGGAGTATAAATGAGAACCAGAAAAAAATTGTTGGGACAACCTGACAAAATTGCCAGAGGTAACCTACGATGGACTAAAAAACAACAAAAATGGACTAGTATCCCATTTAGGGAAAGCAGAAGCCGAAGTTTGAAAGCGCTGGCTGACACCGATAATTCGTTTGAAAATTGGTTTCTCGGCTCGGTTGCTAGCACTGGAACGCACTACTAGACATTTCTCCATTATTAAATTACGTTTATTTTATTTAGTTTTATTCTATTCGAGTTTCAGATTTCACTGATTAGCATTCCGTTTTGTTACAGATCATCCACCGAGACCTTGCTGCTAGGAATGTGTTGGTTGGGGAAAGAGAAGTTTGCAAAGTAAACAGACTTTGGAATGGCCAGAGATGTGCAGCAGGAAAATATTTATGAAAAAAAGACAAAGGTAACTGATGATAAACCTTAACCAATCAAGTCAAGTTTAACAAATAACTCGGGTGTTGTTCAAATATAATTGTTATCGCCATTAAGCATTTTCTCCTTTTTTTAGAAACCTCTCCAGGTAATACAAAAAAATGTTTGGAATGTTTAGGATCCTTTGCATTGAAACCCGGGCAAAAAAAGTAATTACTTCGTAAATTTAGGGCCGTCTTCCAGTTAAGTGGACCGCTTATGAAGGGCTGTTGTATGGAACATATACCACCAAAAGTGACATGTAAGTATATCCATACGACTTGTAATGATGTCTGTCACCCACTTGTTCCAACGCGAATTTTTTTTTATAAAAATGAACAAAAGGATATTTTGATTGCGAAACAGTACATTTAACACGGAGATAATACGCGAAAGAATTCGAAAATGCTTGTAGTCTTGATAGTCTTGATAGTCTGTTTTCTTGAGAGTTGATGTTGGCATTTCAAAATTATACACAATCAATATAATTGAATAGGAGCGAAATCCGCCTCAAGAACTTTAAACGTTTATAACTTTTTAATATTTAGCAAATTAAAGCCGCCAAACTTTCTGACTTTACCTGAAATATATCTGAGAACAATTTGATATATCAGGTCATTTCCCAGGGAACCATATCTTGACACGTTTTTTCAAATGTGGATTTTTCCTGTTTTAAATTGGAATTGATAACATTTCAGTTGCAACCTCTATATGTTTAGATAATTTTTAGTATTTTATTGGTTTTGTTTGTTTTGCTGGTTTTCTAACGTAATGGATGGCAGCTCAGTGTTCGAAAATAATGACATAATTCCCACTTCATATGACGCCATTATCCCATGTTGCATGCATCAAACGAAACATTTTGGGACGTATTATACACCCTGCAAGTTTCTTGTCGTAGCTTTAATACTATTGGAGCTACGTTAGAATCCCCACAGAATAGGGTGAAGGTATTTGGAGTTCCTTCTATAATTCGCATATATATAAATATATATATATATACATTTTTTTTTCTTATTGCCGGTAAAAGTTTCATCGTCTACTGTACATATTTTCAGCTAATGTATTTTTCTGTGATTCTAAGGTTGATTAATTATTCATTTAATTTCCTTGCAGATGGAGTTTTGGAATTGTCCTTTACGAGATTTTCACAATAGGTAACATCTTATGTCTCAATTAATTTAAAAGCCTCAGTGGCGGATCCAGGGGGAAGGTCGGGGGTCCGGACCTCCCTATCAGACCTGAGGATTTTTGCTTTCACCATTATCCATAGCAAAACCATCTCCAGGATCCACCAAAATGCACTTTTCAGAGCTTGACATCTCATTTTTTTCTGGAGAAGTCCCCCCTAAACACCCCAAATTGAAGGGGAGCGTCCCTCCATCCGCCCCCCTCCGGTGCTCAACACCTCCCCCCCCCCCCCCAAAAAAAATATATTATTTTACTTCACATTTTCGGTAAACCCTCGGACCCCCCTATCAAAAATTCCTGGATCCGCCCCTGAGCCTACACACACCGCCGCGAATTTGTTGGACATTTGACATTCTTTATTCATCAGATGGTATTTTGGAAAATTAACGGAAAATAAACAATAACGGGGAATAGTGACCTTCTGACGATGAAAAACCAAACCGCTGTTTTCAGTGCTAGAAATTGTTAGATCCCTGACGATTAAACAAATGTGAAATTGGCAATTGTCATCTAACACTTTTAAAATGGCACTTTTAAAGGAAGAAGAAAGGACAGAACCGAAACCAATTTTTTACACTGGATTTTAAAAATTTAAATATGTTTTAACTTAAAAGTTCTTCTTTAAAGCTGATAATAAAACACGGTCTATTTTGCAAATTTAACAGTAACTGAGGACACCTGTATTTGCCATTGATGTAAATAAAATCGTTATCTTTACTTTAGAAATAGAGAAAGTTTTCATTGTTTGTTGCGGTGACAGCCAGGAATGGATGTTTGTACATTATTTATGTATTTAGTACATCAATATCGTAGTGTATTGGTATTTTTCTTTTCTTCTTTTCCCTGTTAAATTGCTAATTTACACACGACCCAACAGGCTTCACGCTTGTAAGAAGGAGAATGCCGCGAGTACACGAGTGTACCACAGCTGCTTCGAGTTCTCCCAAACCTTCAATGTTTTTCAAAACTATATAGTTATTTCTTTCTTTAATGAAATAAACGCTTGAAATAAATTATATATATATATTTCCACAGAGTTACGGCGAATGGCTGTTACACACAGCACTCGTCGTATCTTGTTCTTCGAGATAAAATTAATTATGTCCAGAATCCAGCTGGTACAACTTATATGTCGTCAACGAGTTTAAGCATCCACGTGCTTGCACCGATAAATTCACAAAGCTGTTTCTCACTTTCAGGTGGTTCACCATATCCACGGATGGATGGCAAGAAAATTGCAATCTTCCTTCAGCAGGGATACAGAATGCCTAAACCACAACACGTGGATGACGAGTTGTGAGTTATGTTTTACCTTCGAAATTATCCAAAGTTTATCCGAAATTATCCGAAATAAAATATATGCGTTTGTTTTTCTCCGTTTGTCTGTCATGAAATTGTAATTTTGATACCTCAACCTCTGTTTATGTAATGGAATCAAACGATCACGTCACAGATCGATTATTGACATCCATCACGTGCACTCTTTAACCATCACCGGTCACCTTTTATAATTAACAACTATTCGCCGAAGGTGAAGTGAATATTGGTGAATATTTACCTCAACTTCGTCTCGGTAAATATTCACCAATATTCACTTCACCTTCGGCGAATAATTGTTAATTATAAAAGGTGAATATAAAGAACTACAAATTACGAGCTAAAACATGAAAAACAACGCACGCAAGTGCTCGCCATCTTACCGTAGTTTACATATTACCGGTAGTTTACATATCAAATTAAGCAGTAAAATACACAAAAGAACACTACGAAAAAGACATTCATCAGGTACCTTTGTTTAATCGTTGCTGATTTCATGAGCAGAAGTAGTTATCTTCCTGAAATAAGTAGCTTTAGGTCTGAAGAGAAGCAAATTTCAGTCACTCCATCCGACACAAACACAGTGGGCCGCCCTTGTTCGCCACGCAACAACCGAGACGAGATTTAAATGAGTTAAAATCATTTCTTGAAAAGTTTTCCCGTCCAAACGTCTTGGTAGTCATTTACCTAAATTCCCAATGCTTTGAATATCCTGAACCTGGGGTGATGCCTTTAGAATAAACGAAGATTTCGTTCAAAACGAGTCGCCATATTTTACTTGCCAGCACAGGCCAGCACAACAAATGTGGCTTAGCTTAGCAACCACGCCTTGAAATCCTATATTCACCGCCTCGCGCGGTGAATATAGCGTCAGATGCCGAATTTTTCGGCCAATCAGCTAGTCGGATTCTTTATATTCACCTTAGTAAATTAGACTAATTGGTATTATCTCATGCAAAAATACCGTTATTGCCAAGATAAGACGTTTCGTCAGCAATTCAACAGCAAATGATTTTAAACCACATCTAAGTAAGAACGAAATTCCTAATAACGTAAAAACGCTTAAAAACAAATACTTCATTTGAGAACGTTGCTTTTATGCAGGTATCAAATAATGTTGAACTGCTGGCAAAATGACCCGGATGCAAGACCAACATTCACTGATTTGAAACATCAGCTGAAAGATATGGAAAACCAACACAAGGTGAGATTTATCACGGGCACATAATAAACAATATCTTTAACTTTTCCACTAGCTTATAAGAACATTTTCTGAGTTTAAATCACAGATTATGGAAATTTGATGATATAACGCGCGCTGTGACATGACGCTCAGTATAAACGCGGTTATGACGTATCATTGTATTTTATCGGCTTTATTTTGTGAAATAAATAGAAAACGGCCGCTTCTTTTTATATATTCTGATGTAAACGCGAAAGAAAGTTTACAGATAAACCCCATGTTTGTATCGTGTTTGTATCAGGCTATGTTAACACGCTCGCCATTCTCCATTTCTTTAATTAATTATAATTGAAACAAAAATATATTTTTCTGTTTTATTGAGCTAAATCTAAACAAATATCTTCAAAGATAAAAAAAAAACACCAACAAAATAGTTGCTCAAAAAAGTTCCGATGTGCCTAAATTTAATTTCCCAATCTAAGAAATGTTACTTCGAATTACAGCAAGGCGCCCAAAAGTGTGACCACTTTTAATTAATTCACATTATTTCGTGCGCGTATACTATCCAATCAGAAGCCGAGGATATATATTATTCGGCTTGTGATTGGGTAGTCTGCACGTACGAAAGAATGTGAATTAATTAAAAGTGGTCACACTTTTGGGCGCCTTGCTGTAAACTAATTATCGACTTCAGGAAGTCTGTCCAATGGTCGGAAGGCCGTCATAGCGCTTTCTAACCACATACTGAACAGAGTTGTGTCATTTTAAATTTGACGGCCTATTCCTATTCAACGAATTATCAAACTTGAATTACTATTAATAATATTTAGTAAAATCTACTAGTATACTAATGCAAATGAGACAATCTGATTGCCTGAGCGACTCGTATACGATCAGCTATTAGTGTGGAGTGACTGGAGGTCGTCTACAAAATTGCGGTTTCTTATCGTTTCTCCGAAGTTTTGGAGGAAGATTAAGATTTAATACTAGACAATTGTGATGATTTTTACTAAAACAATTAGATTACACGTAGGGGCCAACCCACCCCCCAAATGTTTCATTAAAACTTGGGTATTTTATATAATTTACGATAATTTTGTTGCTTTTGAGCATTTCTTTACCAAACTTGTCAAGTGAGTATGGGATGCTGTCTCAAACATTTTGATATCAATTACAACAGAAAATGTCAAATTATGACGCCACAATTGATAACGTCATATCATAGTCTTGATTTAAAGTTTTGAATATGCAATTTTTTTCCAGTATTTACGAAATATCACATCAAGAGGAGTTAAAAGCCGAAAACCGTTTGTCGATATCTCAAAAATTGGATGAGATATGATATTTAGAATTTGAAAAATACGTAGCCAAAAAAAACTAGTGTAATACTCATTTTAATTAAAATTAAAAGTAATTAGAGTCGTTTTTTGGTACTGACAATCCTAGTTATGCTGCAGAATGGATGTCCTGGACGACTAGAACAAGAATAAGAAAAAAATCGGAATAAAATTTCTTCCTGCCAGTGTTAGTACTACAAAATTATTTTTATGACGTCATAAAATGTGACGTCATCAATTATTTAAGTGCTAATATTATCGTTTTGGAGCTAAAAACTAAAAATCTAAAACCATACGTTGTTTGGAAACACTAAGCACTCTATTTCACCAAAGTATTAGCCTTTCTTGAAAAAACCCCGAGGAGATTGATTTTAGAAGAAAAGTATGGTTCCGGGGGAACACTGAGATTTCATTAAATGACATAACTTTCTTTTTGAAAATATAAAATTTGTATAACACGTTTTTGTGAATTCATCTATTATGACGTCATAATTTGACATTTTCTGTCAGTTTTAACATTAAAATGAATTGGTCAACAACCGACCAACCTTATATGCCATGCCAAGTTTGGCGAAGAAATATGCAAAAGAAGTAAAATTAGTCTGAATGAAACATTTGGGGGGGGGGGGGGGGGTGTTATACGTGTTATTCGCTCTCAATTTCTATGATTGATTCGGCCTACGGCCTCATCAAAATCTCGAGCTCATAATCTAATTGTTAAATATATACGTAGTAATAGGGGGTAACTGTAGTGGGCAACGTAATCTAGTTCATCAGGAAATGCCCCTCGAAATCTGATTGGCTGATTTTGGAAATGGCACGAAATTTCTCTTGAGATCTGATTAGCTATTATTTGAATAACTAATAATCTGATTTCGAGGGACATTTCGTGATGTACTACATGACGTTACCCACTGCAGTCACCCCCATTATTACTAATCAGGAGCATATCACCCCAGAGCCTCTATCTGTACTGATTAATGACAACAGCGTAGTTACATCTTCAGCTATTTTTAGATCGTTCTCCCGCGAAAAGATTTTCGTGTACGTCCGCGGACAATAGTGATAATTCGTAGTAACGACATTCCGTCGTTCTAGTTCTTATTCCACGTTCCTCTCGTTCACCCCTGGTTTTATTTTTAATCTGAAACATGAATCACAACCTCGCAACGGGTGATTTTCGAGGCAAAAGTAATTATAAAAATAGCTCGAGGTGTAACTACGCTGTGTCATAGGGCCAATAAGGGAGACGGAAGCTCCAGGGTGATATGCTCCTGTACTAATATAATATCCGTATGCGCATTGGGCAGTACCCGCCTTCAATCCCTGAATCAAGTTTCAATCATTCTACAACATGTCTCGTGTTTTATTGCATAACATGGCTGTCAGCTTTTGACAGTTGTAGATAAAGTGTAACGTTAATTTTAATATTTGTTTGCTTCTGCAGAGGCTGATCAACATGAAAATGTACGACAAACAGTTATATGCAAACGTCGAGGACTTGGTTGTGTAAACGAGCAAAAGTACCATCAATGTTCAAGCCAATATTAATACATGTATATTAATTTTGTTATATTCGCTTTCATAATGTAGAACTTAGTTGTTTAATCCTTTTTAAAGGGAGTTAAAACTCCCAAGTGCACATTTTGTCAACTATTGGCAGAATACGCATGTCATAAGATTACTGTGACATGCACCTGTCAGATGCGATGACACAAAGGTAGATCTTTGCAAGCCTGCCTCAATTAAATTTAGCCAGGGTTTAAGTAGGAAAAGCCACGCAGTTATTATTTGTTGTAAAATCGGTGACAAGTTCGGCTAGCACACCTCTCATTCACAGTTTAAAAATGTGAGCAATGTTTATTTGAAAGTTTAAAACATTTAGGGGATTTATCAGACTTCCCATAAGTCGACCTTCGACATGTTCGACGCTTCAGTTACGGAAGGTAACTGCGAAAGGACGGCGAAAGGACGAAGGAACCAACATATGTGAAAATAATATTGGAAAGGACTTTAGAAAGTCTTATATTTTTGTCTTCGTATATCTACGAAAATCTCGGTTATTCCACGCGAAATGAGGCCGAAGGCCGAGCATTCGAGGTTTATGATCGAGATTGTCCGCCAAAGCGCTTAGGCAGGATGAATATTAGGCCATGTTCACACTTGGTGCCCGAGCACGGTGCCCGAGTACGATTCTCGCTGGGCACTAATGTGAACGCACCTTTATTTCAAGTACCCACGCCAGAATTCGGGCACGGTGCCGGTGCCCGAGTACAAGGTCTTGACCTTGTACTCAGGCACGGCCAACATGTTTATATCTTGGGTACCCAGTGTGTGAACACACCACCAATTTGTGCCGGTGCCCAGGCACTAGTGCTCGGGCACCAAGTGTGAAAATAGCGTTAGAAAAACAAAGACTGTTTTGATGGGCCTTGTTGTATGGGCACAGATGAATGGGATTCTCTATCCCATAGCCTTTTTTGTGATTTATGGAATACGTCCAAAAAACCCACAATCAATAGAATAGAGGAGTATCTTGGAAAGGAAACAATCCAAGACAAATTCAGCGAGTAAAGGAACTTTATGGGCCAATTTCGATTTATGAAAATTCTGACTTGGCTCCGAGGCAACACAATAAATTACATCGAGGTTGAGAGATGAATAACTAATTTATTTTGTTTTATTCCCTCATCGAAATTGGCTTATTAGACAATAAAGGCGATTTTACGCCAGCCGATGTTTCGTGCGCGACAAGTTGTACAAAACGTTGCTTTATAGTGTAACACCGCAGGTAACGCATAAATAATTCGCTTCAGTGTTGCCGTAATTGTCGGTAAAAGTAAAACTGATTCTACTTCGTGCAACGAAATAGTTTTGAGTAACAGTTTTTAGTTTTGAGTAACTCTAGATAAACACTCGGCATCCCTGAAAAACAGGACTTTTTTTGTTATTTCTTTATTTCTATTTACATAGGTAGTTAGCGTAGATTATAGTTTTCATATTTTGTAATTACATTTTAATAGTCCTTTTAGTTTATAGATTTAAAATTTTGTCTCCTGAGTGGAAATACCGTGTATAAATAAAGCTGCAATGAAGTCTTTGAGGTGGTGTTGTTACACTGGGTAATTTTTCGTGCAACTTGAAGGAACTTCGTGCAAGTTGCAGGAAACATTGCCCAGTGATGACGCCATGATTATAGTATAGAATGCGAGCAGCCCCCATTTTCACCAGTCTCAGGTTTGTATCATTTAGCGAGAAGCGAACAACGCGATAAACGTGATCTATATGATTTGCATAAATTAGTATGTTTTTCACCAAGAGAGGATGATTGTTTTCACCAAAAGACCGTCCGGCAATGGCTATAAACATTCTCTCACACTCTCTTGTGTAAAGCATTCCACGATTCACAACTGAGCGATTTCCTAAACAATTGTCGTGGTTAGATGAAATAATAGCTTTCGTTTTCGCTTGTCACTTTGGTGGGCGGGTAAGCGGGTAAGCAATTGTGCACTTTAAGAGGCGGATAATAAAGGTTTTTCTTCAGGGTGCAGTCTCATCTATTTTAACTCTAGCTTGACTAGAGGGTATAATTAATAATTATTCCACGATCCCGCGTCGGATACGAGATGATAGATAGCCAACGAGCGCGTTGCGCGAGTTGGCTATAATCCTCTCATATCCAACAAGGGCGAATGGAAAAAAAAACTTCAGTAACTTTAAGGTCGTGTTCTATTGGGAGAAACCGTTTTAGGTTGGTTGGGTTGGTTGAGTTTTTTCGTGTTCTATTTGCAACCGTTTCAACCTAAACCGGTTGCGGTTGAAACGGTTGACCCCAATAGAACACGACCTAAGTGAAAACTTCGGTATTACTTTTTAAACAAGTATATATCGACTGAGTGATTTTTCAGTTCGTGGTGATTTTCGTGCGCGCTCGCTCGATCTCCCACTCCATAAATCGAAGGGGGAAAAACGAGGATCCGTAACTTACAGTACGGACCGAGAAGACGAGGTTAGTAAGATATTTATCATATCTCTCCCTTTGGAAAAAGGAACACATTTCAAGTCATGCGCGAGGAAAGCGGTTTCATTTGACTGACACGCATCACAGGCAAAGGACGAGTCGAGTTCGACGAGTTGTAAACACGATTTGAATCCAAACTTCAACAGGTAAGACTTACGTTTTCCACGTTAAATGTTCCGTTTGGCTGCTCTTAACAGAACTTGATAAATTGCGTTTGAAGTTTGGAAGATCCTCTTCGCTTCGCTTTTGTTTCTCTTCATGCGATTGCAAACGTTTAAGATAGGTTTCAAAATCGTCTTCGTGAGACATTATTATGCAGAATTTGAAATTAATCGAAACTAACTTGCAAAGATGGCGTCATGATCAGTAGCACTCTCAAATTTCGCGGGCCGTACTGTAGAATACGGCCCGTGAAATTGACCAATCACAGCGCGCGTACTATATAAGAGATATAATAAATATATTTATTATATAGACACGAGTGTTTTACTGGAAAATAGACCACTCGTAAAATTCATACGAAACTACTTCCGGGACCCGAGTGGCGTATTTTCCATATCCTCACTAGTGAGGATATCGATGACGTAATTTCCCGCTTTTGCATGGCTTTTTGTGCAAAGCTGGCAAACTCCGGTTGAAAAATGGCGAGCGATAGATTCGTGAAATTTACTGAAGCCGACATGAAATCGTTCACTGAGGAGTACGAAAATGTTAACACGAAGAAGAAAACTTCATATGACTTAAAATTATTCAAGGAGTTCCTTGCAAGTGACGACGAAAGGAGAGACATTCGGAAAGTCCAGTAGCCAGCCACCGAGCTGCAAGAGTTCACGCTAAAGTTTGTGCTTTTGTCTTTTGTCTATATCAGTAATAAAAAGAAAATTACACGGTGGCTTGAAGATATGAATTTTATTTCCTCGTGGTAAAAACAATATTTTACTCACTTGCTGCGCTCGTTCGTAAAATATTTGTTTTACCACTCGAAAATAAAATTCATATCTTCGCGCCGCCGTGTAATATCCTCTATATAATTCATGACTGTATTGGCCATATAATAAATCCTTTATTGGCCAAGCAATTTGGTCAAGAAGATGGCGGGAGTCCATAAACACGTAAAAAGAGAATTTGGCCAATATATATTCCACCATCATGACCTCACGCTTGAACAATAACTCATACATATTACTCTGTAGTATCCCGGTTTGCCCGCATAAGAATGGATGTAAGCTACATTGTTATATCGTCGCGGTTTTTCCCCGGCGATACAACGCACGCTCTCATTGGTTGATTTGTGGTCACATGACAGCTAACAAAGAAACTGTTTCCCGCCAAAAGCGATGAGCGGGCAACATTTGCAAAAACTGTGACGTCAGAGGGTAACAGTGCACTGTTGCCCGCTAATGTTGCCCGCTGCGAGAGTTTCCAAGTTTCGGGAAGAAAATTGAAGCAATTAAACGAACTTCTAATGAGCTTTTATCCCAATGCGAGAAATAAATGAATTGTTGGTAAGTTTGTTTTAAATTCACAGTTCTTTCCAACGTTGGCAGCCGAATTTATCCGTGCAACTTAAGCCCCATTTACACGACATTCATTTTGGGTCCGGCACTCCTAAATTTTGGCACGCGGGCCGATAGTATAGGGCACGGCCTGCTTGATTTTGCCGTGTAAATGCAAAATTGTTGGCACGCGTGCCCAAAAATTTAGGCGGGCCGAGACCACCTCAGGAGGTAGTCTCGGCCCGCCTAAAAAGAGGCCCGCGTGCCAAAAAGAGATGCATTCTCGTTCCCAGAGCCTTCGGCGACACGGAGAAAAAAACTAGGGGCGCGAAAATTCCAATCACACATGCGCAAACGGTGTGTCCTGACGATATGTCTTCATGCCGTAAAAGCTTGGCCTAAAGAGGAATATAAATTTTGGACACTAACTACGGCTTTGTTCGACCCTTGTAGCTTGCTTCATGTAAATTACTATTCGAGGAATAGTCATTCATAGCAGTAGCATTATTTTAGCTAGAGGTGATGTATCAGTACATGCATGTTGAATTCACATCATGCGCCATGTTTAATTTTGACCCCTCGGTATTTCAATAATCTGTTCAGTAAAATGCGGGTTTTAGTATTACAATGCCGTTTTCTGCTTATATGGCTTAATTATTAGATCTTCTTTGGCTCGGCTGTATTATGAGATACAGGATTTTTACACTGTTTTATCAAGAAATCGTTTTTGAACGCTAATTTTTCTTGTTATTTGCACCCGGAAACAAATGTCCCTCGTACCACAGCTCTCCGACTTGATTCATTTCAACATGCATGTCAAACCAGGCAAAACAACAGGATGATATGTATGCATACCTCTCTCAAGAGCAGAAGGATTAAACAGCTCAATATAGCTTGCATAAAGCCGTACTATCGCTGCTTTAATGCCACGGTGCAAGTGATGACCTTGTTTCGTACCTCATTTCTGTCAGGACTTTTCGTTTTTTCAAGGCATCAAGCCATAAAATTGCTTCAGGCAATCGACATTGAGTATCTGACATTTTGATTTTGAACGAATATCCGCTAAAACTTGTTATGTGAGCCGCTGTTAAATAATCTCGGGGACTCACAAATTTAAGAGTGCTGTTCTTATTTTGGGGGTGCCGCTCAGAAATGAACATTGAAAAAAATCGAACATATTTTGTCGTGTAAATGAAGCGGGCCGTACCCTAAACTATTGGCCCGCGTGCCAAAATTTAGGAGTGCCGGACCCAAAATGAATGTCGTGTAAATGGGGCTGTAGTCTCACTTCAACTTTTTTTAATTTTGGTAGCGATTTGGCAGCAAATGCGAGCTTGCGTTTATGTCAGTTGATGGTTAAATGTCTATTTGGTTTGCTATATAACAAATCACTTATTGACTGGTCCCTCGGGAAACCATTAAATTTTGTTTCCCTTGAATCTCACTGTTTCCCTCGTCTTCGTCTCGGGAAACATTGAGATTCTCGGGAAACAAAATTCATTGTTATATAGCTTCGGTTTTTCCCGATATAACGCACGCTCTCATTGGTTGATTCATGGCCACATGACAACTAACTGTTTCCCGCCAAAAGCGATGAGCGGGCAACATTTGCGAAAACTGTGACGTCAGAGGGTAACAGTGTACTGTTGCCCGCTAATGTTGCCCGCTGTGAGAGTTTCCAAGTTTCGGGAAGGAAATTTGAAGGATTTAAACGAACTTCTAATGAACTTTTACCCCAATGCGAGAAATAAATGAATTGTTGGTAAGTTTGCTTATAAATTCACACTTCTTTCCAACGTTGGCAGCCGAATTTATCCGTGCAACGTAGTCTCGCTTCAACTTTTTCGTTAACGATTTGGCAGCAAATGCGAGCTTGCGAACTGACAAAGTTAAAGCCGCTTACCTCTAAAACTGTGTACTCGCGTCCGTTTAAATAAAATAATCCGTTTTCAACAGTTTTTTTAGTGGGTTTTAACTTGAGTTTAATACATGTTTTGAAACGAATCGTTTATTTGGGAAGCCTGCGATTTTCATTTATCAGTCGCGTTTATGCAAGAGATTAGTCTATCTATTTACGGTCAGCCATAACAAATCACTTAAGGTGATTCCTCAGTTGCACATAATTTTGCATAATTTTTGCGCATAATTTCGCGCGTAATTAGCGCGCGCAGATTAAAAACATAGCGGCTTTTTCATTGTAGCTATCCTCGACAGGGAGGTAAATAAACGTTTTTCTCGTTAACGAGCACGGTGACCTATATTTTTTATTGCATCATTTTGATGTTCAAATTATCCTCTTTAAGATAAAAAAAATAAAATAAAAACATTTTCGAAAGGAAAAAAAAGATATCGATAAAATTGTGCACAAAACCGTTACTCGTGGGTGCAAGTTATGACTTTAAAAACATCGATGCGAGGAACGTTTTGAGTCTATGTCGTTTGAATTTGTGTGATGTTTTCCACAAATTATATATTAAATTGTTCCATATGGTCGAGGCTTTGAACTTATCAAGTTTGTTTCAAGTATTACTTAAACTTTGCTTCTAGCTACCGCGAAATGTTACGTGAACTGATGAAATAACTACGTGCGTGATTAGTACCAGTACAGGCATAAATTGGGTAACATTGGTCCATCATATCTCTTTTGCGAGCACGGTGACCTATCTTTTTTTATTTCTGAGGAATCACCTTAGTTGGTATTTTCTTTGAACATCATGCTTCGACATAAACACATTTTTGGGTCACGGAACCCGTTTTCTTGGTGCTGTTACCCCAAATTTGGCTAATCTTTGCTAAAAAATGCCATTTTGAGAACAAGGGAAAGATGTTAACAAGGTTTTTGGGCAAAACCGTTCAATTTTATCGTTGGCCAAAGTGCATAGCCAAAACAAAAAGTTTTCCCTTCTGATTTTTTCCTTCTCTCTTTTCCTTTCCTTTTAGTTCCCCTTTCTTTTCTTGCTATCTTCGGCGCTTGATACACTTCCTATCAGCTAAGGCCCTTAGTTATCGATAACTAGCTTCACACATTGGCTTTTTTGTTATCGACAACTTTTTATCATCGACAACTAAATAGTTGTCGACAACTATCTCTCTAGTCTGTGGAGGCCCTAAGTGTTTTTATTGTAGCGTGCGGGACGAGACTTGCACCGGACGAAGAAGAATATTCCAATTTAGGGGTTTCAATACACTCACCCGCGGACAAGCTCTTAAAGTACAAGAAAATAAGGCAGTTCAATAATATAATTATCTTTTATTCAATGGTTTTGACTGATAAATTGCGTGGATATTTTGCTCATTACTCGGCAACTCACAAAATGCCCGCGCTTTATACGAATGAACAGAAAATAAATGAATGGTTGCCATAGAACAGTACATGTGGTTTATTTATTTCTGTGTTATGTTCTAATTCGTCTTACTTGAAAACATTTATTTTTTAATATTCTGGTTATGAAGCTAAATTTACTCATTATTAATTATTAATTTTAGTTTCTCTCGTGTTGATTTGTGATCAGCGGCGGTTGTCCAGTTGTCAAGGTCAGCCCACGTGATCTCATCTTGGCTCCAAATTATATTTGCGTTTTGTTTCAATGGTTTGGCATAAATAGTTCCCACGGAGTTTACGATTTACTATTATTGCTGACCTTGACTGAGACCTCCGCGAAAGTCTGAAATATTTAAAGTTATGATTTTAATTGACTTTTAGAATGTTGTTTATTATGTTTGCATTGTCTATGTAGGTGTGGTTCTTGTTTTCGGTTTGGTTCGTTAGGTCGAGTAGCGCACATTTCTCACGGTTCGAGACCCTGACTTCGACTTGTAAGTTAGTAGAAGTTGTAGTAGAAACATGATTAGGAAGTAGTAGTAGTAGTTGAAGCTGAATGTAGAAGCTGTGTTTGCTGAGCTGAAGTCCTATGGAAGCAGATAAAGAGACTTCTTGGTACCTCCCAGCTTAGCGAGCGGTTTAACATCCCAACATTCTTATGCCACCTGCTGGTTGTCTAAAGGTTATTCAAAAATCCAGTCTTGTAGCGTGATTCTTTTCTTTATTTATGTCTCTCCGGTCCTTCGGAAACAGAATGGAAAGGTCAATCAAAGCTTATTCACTATTATAATGGCTGCGGAAGTTTCTTCGTATCAGCGCGTTAGTTCAGTTTATTAAGCGCTTTGTAATGGAAAAGCAGTATGTCCAGTATGGATGGTGGAAAGCTATTGCTATCATTATTCTGGGCTTTACAGAACTATCAGCTGAGTGTAGATATTTTGTGTTTGAACGTGTTTTGAGTTGTTAGTCTTAAACATTGCACATTAGTATTTAGCACTCCCGTGTATCATTGGCTTTGGTTTGCTTGCTTTCACTAACAATACTGGATCATGGAAGTACAGTATTCCTTCTCAATTCCAATCATCCTGTCATGTTCAGAATACCAACATTTACATTTTTTGCAATGATTACGCACCCTCAGGCATGGGATTTTGCAAACGTTACAAATTAAATATATTCAAAGCGACCTGTATCACAATACTTGATCATGAAAGACCTTGAGAACGCCTCACTTATAAATGTGGGATTATATCATCACGACATATTGCCAAAGTATTAGTACATGTACGTCGATTTTTCTTTATTCGACTTGAAATTGATTTGAATATATAAGCAACACAAAAATTGGACAACATTTGATGCGTATCAATTTTCGTTCGCTCATTTTCTAGCGATAAAGCTCCATACAAATTCTTATATTTTGCCACCGATTAGTCACTGGAGAAGAGAATTAGTAGACACTTTTTAATAGTCAGACAGCTAACTGTCGAAATTAATATGTTTTCACCTTCACAAACATCACTTACAACTACAATTTTCAGAATGTTGATCTTGGGAACTCATTACCAGGTCCTTACCAGGGTACACAAAATCAAAATGTCCTATTAAATGATTGCATAAAGTCTCCGAACTTTTAAGTCGGTGTTTCATTCTGAAATATCAAGGGAAAAGGGCAACCGAATCATTATTATTCACGCATAGCAATGCCGAAACATTGATGCTCTGCACGAAATACTTGTCAGGACTGAGATGACTTCGAATGAGAGAGTTTCTCTCGTATTAATCAATATTAAACAAGAAGCTTAGAAAGCTTATACTTGGATTTTAAATTCCAGTGCTTTGCCGGTTGCTGTAAAAGAAAAAAAAAATACGACTGTCAGTCTCTGAGCTGTCACGCAAGACACGTTAATGGTGGTTTGCGTAATTCAGAATTTTAAACTAGCTCACTCCTCAGGGGGTTGGAAGATAATGGCCATTTTCCATGTGCATTTGATTGGCAAGGGTGGAAATTTGACCCAAAATTGTTTGTTATGGGTAACGTGTAATCGTAGCTGAAATTCGTCCCAGACAACAAACCAAATCACGCTGAAATGCGTTCACAGCAATGATTACAACAACGACTACAGCAACGACTAACAGCAAATTCGCAAGTCACGTTAATTTCTGCGGTATCCGTGACTCATACCAGTTATTAAAGGCCGTGGTACTCCCTATCAATGATGTTCGTGCCGAGCGCGTTACGATACATCAGCAATACTTTCCGCTTCGGCTATAACAAAAACAAAAAAAAACAGCAATCATTAACAGTTATTCTTCGAGGACGCGCCGGATATGAGCTGATATATATAACCAACGAGGCGCTTGTTTTAGTAAATTTTTCAAACACTCAAATAACCGGAAGATGCAAAAAAAAAACATTTCCGCTCCAAGAAAAATACATGCCTACAAATGTACAACAAATGTAACTGAACGAGCACTGCATGCAAGGAAGCCTGAAACAACTTTGTTTACGGGAAGTCCCGAACTGAACCAATACAAATCTGCACACATTTAAACTGAATGAAAACCTGTTTACACTAACCTATTCAGTATCGTTACCTTGTGTTTAGAAGAGGCTTGTCAATTCCAGCTGGAGTAAGCTTTCAAAATCAACACAATAAATATCGGGAACGAGAAAGCATAAATATCGCAGTCGATCGATCGTCAAGCGTTGGTGATGGTACAATCGAGGAGGAGCACTTCACAGTGAAATTATCTTCGAAGATAACTCTTTTTCTCTCCATCCATGTAGATATTGACGCTTTCCTTTGCGTTTTACTTAACAGTGAACGTGATTTTAACTGGCTCAGTTTCGCTGCAGTTCAACACAATTAATTTCGTAGTGGTGCACGATTTGCTCGCCGTAAACAACCCGTTCAGCTGTTCATTCAACTTGTAAAATGAATATAATGTTCAGCTCCACAATTATTTCTGATCTTTCCATTTTAAGCGAAAACCATTTGCACAATTTTCCAGAATATACCAAACTTTAGAAGACACAGCCGAGCGAAGATTAAAATTCTGCTTTGCTCTCTTTTCATTCACGTTGCTAACTGAACTGGCAGACCGCGCCAGCAGTTTTTGCCGCCGTTTTCATACAAACCATGCTTCATTTAGATTGAACTGAAAAATCACTCAGTCGATTTAGAAATTTAAAAAAAGTAATACTGAAGTTAACATAAAGCTAGTGATGTTTTTAATCAAACAATTATTCCATTCGCCCTTTTTGGATATACAAGTACAAGAAATTCATCATTTTTCCATATTTGGTCAACTTAAGGATAATGGCTCAGATCCATAGAGGAGGGAACCAATTAGCAAGCTAGAAAATCATTATCCAGAGGTACAAATTTACTAATTGTCAATATTATTTTTTCCCCTGTTCCTACTAAACCTTACAAAAAAGAAAAAATCATTTTTCAATAGATAAAAGAGCATCGTTTTCGGAAAATTACACATTATTGCCCTAGCTTGAAGTAATCACACTGAAAAGCGTGCATAGCAATGACTACAACAACCAATATATGCATGCACTACAGCTACAACGGCTACAGCAAGGACAGTGCTAAATCACGAAACAGCGAAACGAATCACCGAAACAGCTATTTTTTATAATGTTTTTTTACTGATATAATTTCCGATGGAAAGCTAAAGATACGTGAAACAGTAGTCTCCAAAAAGAGTTTATCTTGCGTTGCGTGAGGACACAAATCAGTGGCTTTTTCTTACCTTGACACGAGCTCTCGGTATTAGATAAGTACTCTAAATAAAATAAGGGCCAATAAGGCCTTAAAACTAACCTTAAAAATAGACTTGGCCGAACGGTGCCGGGCAACCGAGTGTGCGCAGTAGCCCTCAAATAGTTGCTAGAGGGATTGTTCCACGGGAACTTACTAACAATAAAAAAGCATGTCAGACGTACAAAAAATTCACACTTAAAATTAGTCAGTGCAAGATAATAAAAATGTGTTTTTCCTTGGTTGTTTTAGCTCGAAATCCGATCCAGAACGAAGACGTGTTCTTTTCATTGTTGGCTGATTTTCGCTTCACCTCGTGTATTACGATAAACATTTTCATCTACGTCGCTTCCTATTCCAGTAGCACTGCTTCACGTCGCGTATCCTGAAAGACTCTCGCTAAGGCCTAAAAATGCAGCTCAGACGGAGTTTTCGCTTGTTTTTTCACGCTGCCGAGATATTTCATTCTTAGTGTTCCCGGGAATTTTGGTTGACGTTTCGAGTCTTTTCTAATAAGAAAACGACCGGCTGTGAAAAATTAATTTACGGATTTCTGCAGCAAAAATTATATACACCCACAACAGTAAAAAACGTTTTTTTTTTATTGTGTACAACTCATTCATTCGTGAACATGGTGAATGATTTTACATATATTTTTCTTTGATTTTCCAGGACTTTCCAGGAATTTCCAGAACCTTACAAAAATCACTTGTCTTCTAGAACTTTCCAGTCCTGGAAAAATAGAAGAAAAAAATTCCACGTTTTCAAGGACCCGTACGAACACTGTAGTATAGACCGTTTTCATTATGACGTCACGCGCGCAAAGGATTCGGGTAGTTGTAGTAAAGATCGCGAACCTCGCGCGAGGTTCTGCGCGAAATATAAACTATGAAAGTGGCTTGAACGTGGTAAAGGAAACATGCTTCTGTTTAAAGACAAAAGCCAAATAATTTTTCATTGTGATCAATTTAGACGATGGTTAAAGTGTAGAGGACGCTTCAATAAGTGGAAATCGCATCCAAAGCTTGAAAGATGGTAGGATAATCTTGCATGAAAGCTAAAGTGTCGCCCATGAAAGTGTCGCGTACTACGCCTTGTTACACGCGTGTTTTCACGCAAAGTTTTCATAAATTTCCGGCGAGCAGCGCGGCTAATTTGTGAAAGTTTTAAGCGACACATTGCTTTCACCTTTTCATGACATGGGGAGCTAATGTTTACGCAAGTAAAAACCTTAGAAGGTTGCCTTTCAATGATCGACAAGTAAAAAAAAACTTAGATGTAAAAATAATTTCGCTCGCTCACACTAAACTCAAATAAGCTTAATTTCGCTCGCTCGCTCGTACTATAACTAAAATTGACACGACCAGAACAAGAAAAAGGGCTAACTGTTACTGTGAGTTCAAGGTTAATTCGCTAAAATAAAATACAACTTGCGATTGAAGACACACAACAAGTACTGCAAGCTAATAAGTAAATTTTATTTAAGCTTACCTACTTCGCGTACGTCGTGAAGATTTCGGCATCGGTTCAGCTGTAAATCCAGTTCAACCGGACAATACAAACGCGTTTGAAGAATAATTTCTCCAATTGGATTTGAGTTTCTCTGTTATATTGACCGTCCATAAGAACAATCTCTTTCCTCTTTGCTGCATGGTATAAAGCTGCACGGTTGTAAGCTTAAGGCTTAACTTATGTTGTTATTTAAAAACAATGCGAAGTGAAACTTCCTTGGCTTCCATGAATGAATTTTTAGTCGCCGTAAACACGAATAACTGTACGC
Source organism: Desmophyllum pertusum (assembly GCA_029204205.1). Taxonomy (NCBI): domain Eukaryota; kingdom Metazoa; phylum Cnidaria; class Anthozoa; order Scleractinia; family Caryophylliidae; genus Desmophyllum; species Desmophyllum pertusum. The sequence goes on along the minus strand of MU825410.1, from coordinate 362,470 downwards.
TGAAAACACTGAAGTTCTTGACCAAAACACTGAAATTCAATGCTCAGCTATTGTTTTCCAAAGCTGTCACCCGATTTCCATACATTCTTGACAAACAACTGCAGTAAAAAAAGTCAAATTACGAACCGTTGTGAAGATTTCATTCAGTTGCCAGGGAAGAGCCTGCGAGGTTTCGCGCGTAAACGCTCAGGCTTTACTACAAGTACCAGCAACCTTTGCGCGTGTGACGTCATAATGAAAACGGTCCTATTGATATTATTTTGACTCACCTTTCGCGCATCGAGTTCCGCGCGGTAGGCGATTTTCTCGCGCTCGCATGTTACGCTTTTCGCTTGGGAGATCTGGGTTCGAGATTATGAGAGAAAAGACGTTAACGTTACTGATCAATAATTACAAACGCTTCGAAGTACAGTGTTAATTTTTCAGTTTATTCTTTCAGGTAAATTGTGTTAAATTAGTGAAATCTAATATAATATACATTTTTTGATATCATCCTGTGAACATATGTCCTTTTCAGTTTATACGGAGCATTTATTAACTGAAAAACGAAGCCTGCATTACTGTTCAGAACGGTCTCGCATATACGCTTTTTTCAGTTCAATTCTCGGTTTTCACTGTCACGCCATAAATAAAACAAATCGAAACCGTTCAATGAATGAAGTCAAGGAATTGACATGTCATAGATAATGAATAAATAAGGAATCAGTCCAAGTCTCAGGTCTGTGCGGTATTCCGTACTCGAGTTATTTGTCAAAATGTTCCACACAAATTTATAGAGCTCAGTATGGAAACGCCATGTTGGTGTCCTTTGAGGGGCACCAACATGGCCGCCGGAAATAGGAAAAAACATCTGGAGTTCACTTTTGCCAGAAAGGAGGTTTGTTTTCTCTTGTGAACTTTCGAATATTTAGATAAATATTTCTCCTTAATTAAACTTAAATGTTTAGAATGCTGAAAATCACCCGAAGAGTCATGTTTTAGATACGGAGCAGCTCTGTCACGTCCGTCCTGCTGATGTCACGTACGAGGAAAACTCGGAAATTTAAACCGTTCTATTTCAAAAGGAAGCATGAGATCGAGCTAAGAAATTGTGAAAATATATATATTTAGGTAATCTTTCCTTGAATGAAGGTAAAAATTCTGTAGGCCTCGCGGTTTTGAATTTTGATGACGTCATGTGAAAACCAAGAATATATTATAATATGGAGTCGAGTTACCGTCAATACTGATCGCTGTCAACATTCTCTAGAGAATTATTATCAGATTTTCTTAGCATGTTCAAGGCTCTCACATGGTGGGAAAATAGAGCGAGGGACGAAGACCTACCACCTCGGAAAGGGCTATATTTTTGGTAAAAGGGCCGGTGTGCAATTAAAATGTATTTTTTATTTATTCCCAGAGTATATTCTTATCTGGTATTTTTAGAGCATACTCGTGTTCAAGTCAACAGAAGGTAGTGGTTTTATTTCAGTTACAATTACAGAATACAATCACTGGGATTCTGAGCTTATCCCTATAAAAATGATCCCATGCCAGAACAGTACAAACAAAAAATTAAGAGGTATCGACAGTAACAGGCTGTAACAAGCCGTAATTTTTTTATGCACTGCCAACATTTGGTTATTTGCATTTCAGCGGCAGAGCCAGCAAACATAACAGAATGGGAAGGCTCGCTTACCTCTCCAAACTACCCTCTTACGTATCCTGCAAGCTCCAGTCTTACGTGGATCAAATCCGTGTCTCCTGGCAACAGAGTGAAAGATAACCATAATCGAATCTCAGAGTAAGGCCCGGTTCAAACGTCGCGCTATCGTCCTGTCGAACTCAATTGATCATATTAAGTTCGACGTTAGCGCGACTGTAGCTCGACGTTTGAACCTGAAGTCGCGCCAGAGTCGTGCTACGCGACTCTAGCTCGACATTTGAATCAACGTCGCGCCACAGTCGCGCTAGTACAGTCGCGCTAATGTCGAACTTAATAGGACCCCTTATCTTAATAGAGTATAAGTTCGACATTGGGCACGACTGTAGCTCTACGTTTGAATCAACGAGCGTAGGACGACAAGCCTCACGCTACGCGACCCTGGCGCGACATTGATTCAAACGTCGAGCTAGAGTCGCTTAAGCCTGGTTTCCATATGATCGCAACGATCGCAACGATCGCAGCATTTTATGGTTTCCATATGATCGCAACTGACGATCGCTTCAGTGCGACTCTGGCGCTACATTCGTGCTAACATCGAACTCAGCGTCGAACTTTAACACGGAGCGAGCCTGTAAGCTTAAAGATCTATGAATTATAAGCTTCGCTAAAAATTTATATCTGTTCGGTCATTCTAGGGGAACTTTAGACTTCACGAATTTATTAGGGCTTTTTTTAGTCATTTACCGAAAACCTCAGCTCTTCCTTGCTGATTTTTCCTTTCCGAAAATCCTAGCTGACTTTTTTTCCTTTCCGAAAAACCTAGCTGACCTTTTTTGTACCCAAAACGAATTTATATCTCTCCGAAAATAATAGGCATAATTTCCCATATTAAGAAAGTTCGAGATGATATTTCCCTAAAGAAAACTCCAAACTTTAATCCGAATATCTGAGGCGATTATAGGCCTTCCGAACAGATAGTTCACCGCAACGATCCGTTGGGTGCCCCTGCCAAGTCTAATTATGTGCACGTTGCTTGCACAATCACAAAGCTTGTAAATCTGAATAATTTTGAAAATACAGCCAAAGTCACCTTCACGAGACTCGTTTTCGTTCTCGACGAACTCAGATAAATGGAAACTGAGGTGGCTCTTTGATCGCAGGCTTGAGCTTTGCAGCAATTTTAGGTAGCCGCGAATTTTAGGGACTTGAACTGTACTGTACATATCGAAACGCGGGCGAAAGGGAATTCATCGTTTGCAATCAGTTCTTCCAAACGGTGAATAAATATATTTGTTTTGCGCTCAATATTAATTATTTAGCTTGTTTTATTTGACATAAATAAATTAGTTGTTTGGATAAATCAACCCCGATTTTTCTCGACCGTTGTATCTACGACCGTTGTTGTGCGACGTTTCGGCTTCCACCGCATGCCATTAATGATAAAAATAGCCAACAAAGCGCTTCAGAGGGGCGTGTCCTTGCCTTTTATAGGCTCGCTCCGTGTTTAATTGATCAATAGCCCTGCTCACGGTTAACCTGAAATATTTGCATAACAATACAGTTAAACAAACATAGAAGCGAGGTAATTTCGGGCACAAGCTGCAAAACATCGTGATTTTCTTGAGTTCCTTGGACTATGTTAGTATAAAAAATAGTTTTTAAAACGGAGACGAACTAAGTATACAACTCTTTTGGTTAAAGTTTGTCGTAAAGATCATAAAACGATCTCGCTGTTGCTTATGCGAATCTACTCTTTATAAATAGAGAAAAGTCGTTTTACAATTTTTTTCTAAAAAACAACGTAAACTTAAAGAATTGTAGTTCTTCTACATTTTAAACTGTTTTTGTATTAAAAGGGAAGAAGCTCAAGAAAAACACGATGTTTTGCAGCTTGTGTCCGAAATTTGCCTCGCTTCTATGTTCAAGTGTATTGTTATGCAGATACCACAAGTTAACCGTGAAAAGGGCTATTGTGTTCGACACGACGATAGCGCGACGTTGAACCGGGCCTAAGGTACTAATACTGTGTTCACACTAGGCCGAAACACGCATGTTTTAGAGAAAACATGTTTAAAGGACACACGTTTCCCTTAACATGTTTGGTAATTACATGTGTCCATTTCAAGCACGTTTATGCCTGGTTTTATAATTTATGCATGCGTTTTACGGTACTCAGATCAAATTGCACTTTAACCCAAAAATTGAGCTAGAACTTGTTGTTGCATTTATTCTGTGTTTCAATCTCACTTGTCGATTCCTCTCTACTCTCGACCGCCATGTTAATTTTTTTCATCTAGCTAAGATAAAGACTACCTCGTGAGGTCACTTTCAATCGTGCTCAGAACAAACATGTTTTGATCATGATTCGCGCAAAGCACCGCCTGATGTGAACACTTTTCACTGTAAACATGTTTCCTTCGTGGTTAGAATAAACGTGTTTATGCCTCGGTGTGAACGTAGTATAAGTACAGTCTTCCTTTCGCTGTCCCTCTGCCTCTCTTCAAAGTTCACAAAGACAACTAGTAACAGCAGAGAGGTTTTTTCTCAACAATGGGAGCAGAGGAGAGGTACAAATCTCGCTGATCTGTAGGGGCCCCGCTTTCTTCACGCGAAGTGTCCCAGCTACCGTGAAGGACCAGGAGAATATCCTCATCTATAAAACAGATTCACGTCATTCGGATTAAAACATGATGATTGCCCATATTATTTTTAAATTGAAAGGTGCGGGAAAATGACTGGGATCGAGGTTGCCGGTATTAGCCTCGAAGCACACAGTTCAAACTGTTTGCTTCTCGAAAACGACAATATCCAACGACAAATATCCGTGCATATTTTCGCGCCAAATGGAGGTTATTGTTTATCTATTCACCTTTATATTACTGAATTATCTACTGATGAGTCATTTTCGGCGACTAACTCGACTTCACTTTTACCATACTCAATCAGTGGTTCTTATTTTCTATGTAACAGACAGAATGCGACGCAGACTACTTAGAGATCAGAGATGGAGTCAACATGGAGTCTCCGCTTATCGCGAGGTATTGTGGGAGCTATGGGTTCACAGAGATCACTCCATCCGGGACTCATGTTTTATTGCACTTTGTTTCTGATAACGTCACTGACGTTTCACAAAGAGGCTTTTCCTTGCGACACTCTGGTGAGTCAAGGAAATTCTCAATCACATCCGTGTCTCGTGCATTGTCTCACTGAGTTTGCCCGAACACTTTTAAAGGGTATCTTTAAGCTCCTTAGCGCTACGTAGGTAAATAAATGCGTCTTTCGATCATCGATCGATCGATCGATCGGTCGATCAATCAACCAATCGATCGATCGATCGATCGATGATCGGAAGACGCTTGGCGCAGGTTACTACCAGCTGCGAGTCTTTAACTGATGCAGTTTACCAAACAATTTGTACCGAAAAAAAATAAGAAAATAAGCAAAGGTTACAATACAGTAAACACCCACTTATAAGAACCTACATTTTTACAAGTCAGCCTGAATAGGTTCTTATATATCGGGTGTTTAGTGGGAAATCAGGCTGTTTAGGTTCTTAATTAGGTTCTTATTAATTCAGGGGTTTAAACTGTTTGCTACTGTTCAGAAAAGTACTTTAAGCTCATTATTTACAGTAAGTGTATTGTACTTGATGAACTCAATAGATCAGATAAGTATTGTAGTTGTAGTAAAGTACATTTTACTCATCATGCCTGCTTTTTGAATTAACTTAATTGGGCTGATCTTACAAATAAGAACCTATTTCAAATTTCAGGCTGAATTGGTTCTTATATAATGGGGTCTAATTTCTAAATTTCAGCCTGTAGGTTCTTAATCCACTAGGTTCTTATAAGCTGGTGTTTACTGTACTACTCCTTGCGAAGCGAGGCTGGAAGCCGAGCGTGTTAGGTTTATAATTTTGTCCAACAAAAAGCTCAGGAGGGATCAATCTCGAGATGGTGAGTGGCAGAAATGACGTAACACGGCGCGCTCATGGTCTAATGGTATAGACGTTAACCTCAATCTTATCAGCGCCACTGGTAAAGTGGGTGCCAGCGGCTTTTCTTGCACGGTAACCGGTTTCACAGTCTCTATTGTGACCCGCCTTTATTACGCCGTGAAAACGGGCTTGACGCAGGCATCAGCACACGCACAAGCACAAGCATCGAAATATTTTTATCCTTGAGCTTGCGCTTATTCGTGCGTCGAACGTGAAAAAGGAAAATAACACAACACAAGGAAAAAGCAGTGACTGATATTATTTTTAAGGAATGTTTGAACAAAACAAAGATTATTTCAGAAAATCATCTTACGAAAGAACTCTTGTGCTCGCGCTTGTGTTTGCGTCGCTAGTGAAAACCAGGCTTAACTCGGCTTCAACAAGAGCCTAGAATTTATTAGTAGAGTGTGTTTACATTGTAGATCTATTTACGCCGCAATTTGAAATTTGAAAACACTTTCGAGTCGATATGCTTCTCAGTCAAAATACGCGCGGCTTATTCACGGTTTTAATATTTCTCCTTCATAAGGAAAGGAAAGGGTTTCATTGAAAGTTATTTCCAAGAAATTAATTGATGTAAATTCGTTGGAAATTTAGGAGACATTCTAAGTGGTGTCAGGAAACTCGTCCGGCTGAAAGCCAGTCGCTCGCAGTGCGGTGCATGCGAAATATTATGATTTTAGAGAGTGGCGAGAGTTTTGTTTGATTTATAACTTTTTCACCTAACTACATAAACTTTTCAAACGTTCATTTGAAAAGGCTGAGATTTTTACAGGTAGGTATTTCTGTTATTGGTAAAAATTTCTCTCCACTGCACGTTTTGTGGAGAGGGGGTAAGCAGAGTAAAAATTTAGCACGTTAGTGTGGGGCATTTACATGGGGAGCAAATACAAAACATGCTATACAGTGTATAAAATCTTTGATTCACATATTAACATTATGTCAAAGGTCCTTATTTTGAATATTATTTGAATATTCCCCATTACTTGATTATTTTATTGTACTGATATAATCTACTTACAGTAATTTTAACCTTATATTTAAAAAAAAGTAACTCTTCAGTCCTCTGAAATCTGGGGAGCACTCTTCCATTTTGCATTTGTAAATATATCCAAAATGGCGGGTCCAAAATGGCGGATTTCTGAACTTATGACGTCATATTAGCGCCTTATAGCGTCATATTCAACACGTCACCACCATCAAAATATACATATCTGTGTACATGAGATAAAGACTGTGGGCACTTTCATATTTTTGTTGAGAAGTGTTTTAATTAAAATTAAACATTTGCTGTTGTATTTCATTTATCAGACTTGAAATAAGCCCGGGCACTTACCCCACCCCAGCTCCACCTTCGGCCCCCTCATCAAATAATATACGAAGCCCCAGGGGTGGTAGAAGCCGGTACAAGTAAAAATCGTATTATAAAAATGAATAACATGTCCCGTTTTCCTTTTCCGCTATCCAGGTGTATGTAACGTACATACACACCATACCAGTGGTGTCATAACCCCGCCTAATTACCCTAACAACTACCTGAACTATATGAACTGCCTGTGGACGATAGAGCTCCACCCCGCCAAACAAATCACGCTTGAATGTGAGCAAATCGCATTGGAATACAAAGACGGCTGCGTGTTTGACTTCATGGAAATACTGGCGGGCGTCTCGTCTGGCTCTCCGGTGCTAGGAAGATATTGCGGTGTGTTGAATTATTCTCTGACATTTGTACGGAAAGGCAATATGAGCATACGGTTCGTGTCGGACGCGGATAAAGAATTTCGTGGATTCCATTGTTCATACGACGTCTTTAAAGGTTAGTTCTTGTTCAACCATTATAAGTCCCAAGCTTGAAATATTGTTTACACTTATAATTTACTTACTGTCATTGACCGCATTAAACTAGAAACGTCTACGATTTGCGGTGCTACACTAGGCAATAATGTTTCGTGGAAATTTGATAATTTGCGACTCAAATTTGCTCAATATTTAAGGTATCCACTCCCACCAGTCATGTTCAACAAAACGTGCTTACCTTTTGGAATGGTATGGTTGGAGGGGAGGGAGGGAAAATGTCGGATGAAATATTCTTGGTAAGTTTCATATGAAAGTGATAAATTTGGAAATATTGACCCCGAGGAGTATCATAATTTGATTAATGAGGAGATAGTTTGAAGAATGATAAGTATAACGGACTCACCGGAGTAGAGCAGAGAGAGAAGAGCCATGTTTTTTTTGCGTTCATAGTTAGCCCCTTGTTACTTAAGATATAATAACATTTGTTTCAATGTATCCACTGTATTTCGGCTTATATTTTATACGTTTACGCTAAAAATTAGGAAAATAAAACTACTTGCATTGTTTTCGGAAAATGTTTTGCAGTGTTTACATTGCAGGGCCCAGGGTACCAGCGGTTCTTCTTACGCGCTTTCGTGCAGCGGTCAGCAGAAGGCCAATTAACGAGTATAAGAAAACAAAAGGAGCGCGAGGAAATCCTCCGCAACCTCGTACCCAGGGTCTACTCCGCTTTCAAGATGGCGGCTGGGCGCGGAGAAGACCCTGGGGTACACTGATATAACGCCCACGCTGATTGGTCTGTGGATTTATGATTCTTACATTAGTCGTGATTGGCGGAAATAGTCTTCCTTGCAAAATGGCCGACTTGCGGAGTTTTATTTTGTTATTTCTTCTCGAATTGAAACGTAAATTATTGCCTGTTAAATATTTCCCGTCTTGTTTAAATTATGCACGGCAATTTAAGGAAGAGGTGGAGTTGACGTTGGACCGTAAATTAATTTGAAATGCCTCAAGGCGCACAGATCAAGAGCTGGAATATCAAGCAAGGTGAATCAGATCGATGATATGATTACACGTTTATGAATGTTTAAGCTTATGTGTTATTATTCGAAGCCTGGAATTTTTTCAAAGTGCTTTGAACGGCGAATTGAAAATGTGACGGAATCCTGAATTTATGTATTGCTCGCACAAATGAAAAATCGAATTTTTCACTCGTAAACTACGTGATCTGTACTTTTCAGAGAATTATTAAGCTTACAATCAAATGATTTGAACAGACAAGATACAATATTATGACCATTTTGATGCACTGCACTTAAAAGTAAGGAAAGCCCTTCCTTGAAATATTTTGTAAACTTGATTATACTTAAAATGAAGATTATAGTTTATATAAGCTGTTTTTCTCAATTTTCTAAGCTGGTATAGGTATTAAAATCACCTACAAGTTTACAACATACAGTGGAACCTCTACTTCGGGCCACCTCTATTAAGGGAACACCTCCTTTACCACACTCATATAATGTTTGTAATCCAGATACTGCTATGAAAGGGACATCTCTATTAGTTTACATTTTTGTCTGATGTTGGGAAATTATTGTTCATCGTGGTAGATAGATGAATATTTAATCATTTGTCTCATGATAGAGTCACTTTGAGGTGTTATCAATGATCACAACGTTTAGACTGCTTTGTGTATACTGCTAGTCTTCATCAGGCAATCCTCATGATTATTCCAACTAGATGTTGTTCCCTCAGTGGTCTGCTGCGGTATCGATCGGCTGTTATGTTTCTTGGTCATTAAGGTGGGCCTCCATGGTTGAGGAATTTCGGCAGTTGTATGTACACTGTATGTCAATAAAGACTGTACTGGGTGCAAGTTTTGTGTGATTAAGTTTCTTTTGGTGTACTGCAGGGTATTGTTTTCTTGCAGGTCATTTCTTTCAGTTTTTGTCCTTTTTGTTTTGCTGTGTTGCAATGTTTTTGTATGACATTTAATATTGTTCCTTATGCCCCTCAAATGTATATTGTGTTGGGGAGGTGTGAATGAATTTATTCAGAGTGATATGGGTTATTTTAATTTTTTTTTTGTTCTAGGAGGTATTTTCATTTTTAGATTGACATGTATAAATAAAGTTGCTTCACCTTTATCTTATTATCCTTGTTATGGAGTATTTTTTTAGCTGTAGTAATTTTTTGTGCTGGGGATAGGGTCCTGAAGAGGTAAAATGGGAACTGGGATTTGCCTTTTTTATTCACTGGAAAAATGGGATTTGGGGCACCAATTTTGCTGTTGGGAATGGGATAATTTCAGCAAGCATTAGGCTGGGAGACTAGGATTTGGGCAAAATATGGGCTGACCATGGGCCAGGGCCCTCTTCATATATTTTGGGTGCTACTCTACCTTACTTGTGTGAGTCAGAAAAGTGTGAACACTTTGATTGGGTGGCCCCCCAAAATCCGCAAAAAAATCAAGCACTTTGGGCAGGTGTAAAAATTGAAGGGTCAAGTCGAAAACTATGCTAAGTGACCAAAGCGCGTTTGCTCACTTAGCATAGTTTTCCACTTGACCCTTCAATTGTTACTGTTTTTAGCTAAAATAAAATGACAAAATATTGGCTAACAGCCACCCCCCCCCCCCCCCCCCCCCGCCCCCTTCAAAAATTCTAGATCCACCCCTGCAGATAGATAATAAATAAGTAGCCGCCCTCAATAGAGTTACTGTTATCCAGTGTACAACTAGAACAGAAACAAGTAGTCAGAAAATAGGGTATGGATTTTAAAGACCAGGGCCTGGTTGGTCAAAAGATGGATAACGCTATCCACCGGATAAATCACTATCCAAAGGATAGCGTAGTTTGTTTTGTTAATACTTATCCACTGGATAGTGATTTATCTGGTGGATAGCATTATCCACCTTTTGAAAAACCTGGCCCAGGTCTGTAATAGTGTACAGAAAGTTATACATTTTGGTTTCAGTACTGGATGGCACAATCCCTCCAAAAATTCAAAGTACACCCCAGGGCATAAAATATAATAAATACCGTAAAAGCTCTATTTAGCCCCCACCTCTCTATTAAGCCCCCCGCCCCTATCTAATAAGCCCCCCCCCCTTTGGAAGTCAGATTTTGTAATAAGCCCCCCTCTCTATTAAGCCCCCCCCCCCCCCCTTTCATCAGACTGATGTAATAAAGAAATATTTTCTGTTGTTTCAGTCACTTTGTATGGAAACATGGTCTTAAATTTCCAGAACTATCACTGAGTTAGGATATAAATGACACTGCATTTGTAAGACGGTGATATATAACCGATTTCTTGTTCTGTTTAGTTTGTGGTGTAATAGTAAAGCCTGGGGGGAGGGGAAGTACTTGACCCATGTTTGGGTATAGGGGTGCCGCTAAGGGTTTGAAAACCTGACCCTGTTTAGGACAAAAAAAAATAAAAATAAAAACCCCTAAAATACCTACCCTGTGTAGGACATCCTCTATTTTAGGACCCTGTTTAGGTTGCAATTTAGCGAATCCCGTTTGACTGATACGCGGCAAACGTCTCCGATCTCTAAATACTGTATAAACCGTATTTTTACGACGACAGTCGTGCAACCATAGCCTGTTTAGGACAGACGCGCATGAAATTATATACCCTGTTCAGGGCAGAGAGGCCAAAAACCATACCCTGTCCAGCGGCATGTCCCCGTATAGGCCACATAAGGGAGTACCCCCCCCCCCCCCCCCAGGTAATAAAGTTTGAAAAATGAATGTGATTTGAAATAAGCCCCCCCTCTCTATTAAGCCCCCCTCTCTAATAAGCCCCCTCCCCCCCATTCTTGAGGCCTGAAATTAAATAAGCCCCCTGGCCCCGGGCTTTTACGGTAATTATTGGTTTCCAAATAAAAGCTAAATATAAAAGGCTATAAAACATTGTCATCCACAGAAACCACGCAGGGAAGCCTCCCACTTTTTTGTACAGTTGAAATTACACTTTGATATTTTACTAAATTAATTTAAATCTGTTTTTAAACAGATTTAGGAAGCAATCTTTATTTAGATAACACACACCTTAAAAAGGTTCATGCTGAGTCAGTACTTTGTGTGTGTTTAAAAAAATATCACCTCTAAATAAAAACAATCACACAAAGATTCGACCATGATCATGCTACATTAATATTTTTTTTATTAATTAAATTGGGCATGACTTTCGTGCTATAAAAAACAAAAATTACAAGGTCGCGATCCGAGCACGAAATAAACCAAAAAATAATATATCCACCAAAAACTATCCGCTTTACTTTCGACAACTTCCCTAACTTGACTTTCTTATATTAATCGTGCGTTGTTTATACAGCTAAACTGGTGCTAAATAACAGTCATAAAATGTATAATAAACCTCACCTTAAATAAAATAGACCGCTCACCAATCATGCGTAAAGACAGCAGAAATCTATTCGAAAATTCAACGGACCACAAAAACGTTATTCCGCGGCTTAATTTGGTGTAAAACATGTTAAAACGAAGCTCGCCAGCTTCCTTCCAGTAGCCATTTTGAATCCCGGAACCGCTGGTCAAGTGTAGCGAAGACGACCATATTGAATCCTGGAACCGCTGGTCAAGTGTAGCGAAGACGACAAAATACTCCACGATTCGTGGAGTATTTCACAGCGTGGGCCAGGGTCTTCTCCGCGCCCAGCCGCCATCTTGAAAGCGGAGTAGACCCTGGGTACGAGGTTGAATCCTCCGATACGCAGATACCGGTTGCATAACGTCACCACGCCTAAGTTCCTGGTGTTCTAAGCAACCGGGCCCAGGTCATCCTGTAGCAATTTCATAAAAGGAATAAAACCTCCGTTCCTATGTCTTAATACTATGATAAAGATCATACCCACGTCATTTCGCTCCCGAGATGGCGTAGAGAGAAATTGCTACAGGATAAAAATGCAAAGAAGCTAAGTTACGACAACTTTTATACGAGGCTCAAAATTCTCAATAGCGAAATTCTCCTTACTGAATCGAATGTGATTGCGAGTACAATTGCGAGTGCGAGGGAAGTTTTTCCAAACTTTCTAATGTCGAACTGCTAAGTTTTTGAAACTAAAGTACAGACTAACGCTTAAATAAACAATTTACCTGTGTTTACATTTTATTAAAGACATTTCCAGACAGGAAGCCAGGCGAAAATCGCTGAATGAATCAAACCGTCTGCCACCAGCTTTTCTCGCGCTCGCCGGTCAACTACGGAAAATCAAAATCCTCGACTTGAAAATATGTAGCCTCAAAATCACTCAAACATTAAAGTCACAATAAGCCTATACCTTTCTCCAATAGGTCACATTGTTCGGTCGGTCGAAGTCTGCTCGTAAATGCATGCAAACGCTGAATTTCTTGCAAACAATGCAAGCCGAGTTTGGCCGACTGTGAATGATCCGCTTGAGGGAGCGTACGCGTGATCTGACGTCATCTATTCTTTATACTCTGGTAAAGACAGCTTTCTGTGAGTAACATACGCGCGAGAATCTCAGCTATTTTATAACATCGAAAGAATAAGGTGTATGTTCAATGTAATTATATTGATTTGCTATTCTTTCCTACATTGTACATCATATGTATTAATTTTCAGATCTGGCTATAATGTATGGGCAAAATGGAAGTCTTTAGTTTTTACTGTGATTTTTAAGAAACAGAGCTTGAACAAGAACATGTGACGAGACAGTAGCAAGTAGTCTATATATAGCTACAATAAACATGTACAAGATCATCTCCATACAGTGTAACTTTGCGATTAGATACAGTCTCGTAATAAAGATACATTGCACATTTTTTTAACAGAACCCTCTGAAATTGGAAATAAGAGTAATCAGGATGTTTGTGAAGGCTCCATGGTTACTCTGAATTGTAATGCAACTGGTAAACCAACACCAAACATCACCTGGACAAGAGTTTGGGAAAATGGTACTGACAGTGAACAACTGCAAGTAGTGGATGAGAATTATGTCATGAGCAATATCAAGAGAAGCTCAAATGGAACATACCGCTGTACAGCTTACAATGGAGTTGTTGATCCTGTTAATCGCACAGTGGAAGTCATAGTAAGATGTAAGTGAACATATTTTACAGTGAAGAGCGCTCTACCGTTGCAACTCGACGAAATCTTTGACTAATTTTTAACACCTTTTTGACAACTTTCTGATGGCTTTCGTTCCAACTGGCCAATCGAAATGCAATAACTATGAAAGGCGGAGTTGTCAAGCTCCACGTTCGCGTTCTGGCAATGGACATCTCCGCCTCCCGCAGTTCTTGTAATTTGATTTGCTAGTTTATTTGACAGGCTGTTTAGCTATTCCGCTTCTGTCGTGGCACAATGGAGTGCACTAGGTTTATATCCCTCGTGTATCAATTCCTGAAATTGCATATCAGCGACGAATTCTTGAACGCAATATTGCTGGGGTTTTTTCCGCTTTAGAAGACCACCCGAGTCGATAATGCATATAAAAATGCACAGCTGTAAATGTAACACATTGCATTGACGTCAGTTTTTTATGCGTATGTCATGTTATTATATCTCTTATACAGTACGCGCGCTGTGATTGGTCAATTTAGCGGGCCGTATTCTACAGTACGGCCCGCGAAATTTGAGAGTGCTACTGATCATGACGCCATCTTTGCAAGTTAGTTTCGATTAATTTCAAATTCTGCATAATAATGTCCCAGGAAGACGATTTTGAAACCTACCTAAAACGTTTGCAATCGGATGAAAGAGCTTTAGAAACAAAAGCGAAGCAAAGAGGATCTTCCAAACTTCAAACGCGATTTATCAGTCGGGAGCTTTTAGAAGCTGAAAACGTCTCAAGATGTAGACCAACCCGGCGAGCCGGACTCGATTCAGGAACTTGACAGTTTTGTCTCTGCCGAAAAGTCAGCAAACTGACTGAGAAGAAGACGAATTCTGAATGTAAAAAGGTTTGAAAAGGTCTGTTAAGAGCAGACGAATGGGACATTTAACGTGGAAAACGTAAGTCTTACCTGTTGATGTTTTTGACAAGCTTCTCGGCAAATTTTTCACCAAGTTATTATGCGACTTCTGCAGCGAACACTTCTCAGGACGACACAACAAAGCGCCACAAAATGGACGGCAGTATCTGAGAAGACTTTTGTCCCGTAGTTTCGTTACAATTTTAGTGTTCTCTTGTTCAGTATTTGTAAGAAACACTCTCGTATTTTCACTCAGTTTGACGAACACGCTGTAAGTTGATTGCGGTGCTTTCTTCTCAATCGGTGAATCAAATTTATTGTCCTTGTTTGTTTAACGAACTTCAAGAAGTAGTTTAAAAGTAAACTCGAACTGTACCTAGTTTTCATGCTTTTACAGAAAATAACTAGGTAGAAATGGTTTGAAGAAGTTTGATGTTTGGATTCAAATCGTGTTTACAACTCGTCGAAATCGATCAGTCGACTCGTCCTTTGCCTGTGATGCGTGTCAGTCAAATGAAACCCCTTTCCTCGCGGTTGACTTGAAATGTTTTCCTTTTTCCAAAGGAAGAGATATAATAAATATCTTACTAACCTCGTCTTCTCGTACCGTACTGTAAGTTACGGATCGTCGTTTTTCCCCCTTCGATTGATGGCCCGCGCGCTTCGCGCTTGGGCCATTAATCGAAGGGGAAAAAACTCGGTCCGTAACTTACCGTACGGACCTCGAACTCGGTTAGTAAGAGGTATTTATTGATCATGAATTTCGTCATATTATTGTCAAAGTAGCTGTGGATCCACGAGGCGCAGCCGAGTGGATCCGCAGACTACTTTTTACAATGTTATGACGAAATTCATGATCAATAACGGGACAGATGCATTGCATTAAAGGCTGACGTCCATTTGTTTTTTCCAAAAACAACAGGCCAAAAACAGTCAAACTACGTACAATAACTCGAGAATAAATTTCTTAGACATATTTTCTGAAACTAACCTTTATTCCATTCGGAAATTCTTGTAAAGCCGCTGGAATATTCCCAAGCCTCGGTCCACTCATAGCAAGTTAGTTATGAACTTACACGCGGCCAAATTCCAAATAAACAGATTCCATTCCAGTGAACTTCAGCGTCATACTACAACCAATACTCTTCTATTTCGCTTTACCGTTAAATTAAATCTTAGTCAGCCGATTGAAAAGCCACCTGTGAACGACTGTTGATGATTTATACCTCAAAATAACTCCTGTTCAGATGTAATTTGTCCACAATATCGAGAACTGACAACGCTGCCATTTTGGCAAAATTTTGAAGTTCCGCGCACAATGACGTCATTCATGTGTCTGTCCTCTTATTGACAATATAAATTGGCCAATGAGCGTGCGAGAATTTTGACAGTTATTGTAAAATTAATTATTGCATTTTATTTGTAGATTCTGCATCTGTTGTCAGAGTTGTCAGCTCTTCAAATACAGTGATTGAAGGTGATACTTATAACCTGAATTGTGAGGTATCTGGGGATCCTGAGCCAACTGTCAGTTGGATTAAAGTGAGCAATGATCAACGCAGTGATGGAAACATATTGAACTTCACCAATATCAAAAGAAGTGATTCTGGAGACTATAGATGTGAAGCAGAGAATAAGTGTGGAAAGTATATGAAGAATGCATCTATCAATGTCTTCCGTAAGTATACTGTATGTGTTCTGTGGTTTATGGTCCTGAAACAGTGATATCATGATGTACATGTACTAAGGCATACATAAATGTAATAAGGTATACATACATGTGGCTAAGGAATACATGACATGTACATGGAGTAATACACTACATTAGAACCTCCCATAAACATACATCATTGGGACCGCGTCTAGATGTCCGCGGCCGCTTATGGGAGGTTTACAAACTTGCACATCAGTGCAGCCTAGTCTCAGAGTGGCTCTCTCCACCCAGTAATATAGATGGGTAATAATCAAGGACAAAAGTTCATAAAACTGCGTGATACTGAGATAGATAATAATTACTAAAATTAAAAGGCAGTATAATGCTAAACAAATATATAACTAAGGACCACTGACGTTTCGGGCTTTCCCCTTCTTCAGTGGTTTAACGATGACAAATTTCAGTGTCATTTTTCATCGTTAAACCACTGAAGAAGGGTAAAACCCAACTGAAAAAGGGTAAAGCCCAAAACATTTGGTCATTAGTTATCATTTTGTTGGCACTATACTACCTTTTAATTCCACTAACCGTTATATTAATGGGTTCCGGCGAACTGTTAGGGAAAACTGATAAAACGCTGGGGGTATCCTGGGATACCCCAGGATATACCCCAGGGCCCGGTTGTTCGAAAGACGGGTTAAACTAACACTGGGTTAGGGCTAGCCGGAGGTTAAATTTTTTAACCGTGAGTTTGTTATCCCGTGGTGGGTTTGTTATCCCGTGGTTAAAATCGCGTTGTTCGAAGCACGGTTAGCAGGCCAGTTAGTTAACCTCGGGTTAGCGTGACTAATCCGCGGATAGCATCCCATAATACCCTGTTCTCATGCATAAATTAAAAATAGGCCCGCGACGCGTGCTCATGGCTACTGCATTTTTTACTCAGAGAATGCGCATACATGAAGCCCATGAGCCGATTAAACGGAATGGGTTAGCGACTCTCACGATTTCAATCAGCAAGTTATATTTTTCTCTACCCAGCAGTCATGAATCCACATCATCCCTTTATAACATGTATACTAGACATACTAGATATAAACATTTTCACACCAATGGCTTTCGTTAACTCTCACCAGACCTCTCAATTGATAATATAGGTCAAGACTTCGTTCTCCGAGTTGTCGCCGTTGAGGATAGTGCAGCAACTTTGTTGGTTTTGTTATTTTTTTCTTTGGTGTATTGCATTTGATAACCCTAGCCCTAAGGCAACATCTCTTGCTTTGGCTAAAAACACTAAAATAATCAGGCCCGTAGGGCGAGGGGTGCGACAGGTGCGTCCGTGGACTGATGGCTGAAAATAAAGTGAATTAAGAGCCGTTGTCAGTAACTTTTAATAATCCGGCGACAGAAGCAAAAAAAAATTTTTTTTTAATTTGCCCCAAAAGACCCTTTTAGTAAACCATTTTCGAAAATAATATTCAAAAGTTCCAGCGAGTTTTTATTTTGGCGAAAAATAGGAAAGTTCGAAATCGGTGGAAATTATGCAAATTAGGCCCGTTTAGAACCGGTTATTCGGTGCATTTTCAAAACGCTCTTACAAGACAACGGTAACTTGTCTTGGATTCATTTTTACATAATGTGTTGTTTCATCCCTTGGAGTAGCTTTCCAACTATATTTCATCTCCATCTAAACTTTCTTTCCTTTCTATCCACCCGCGTAAAGAATACAATATTTGCTATTCCGTTTGTACGCTAAATTTTGCCATATTTCAGAAGACCATAACATCGGGGGTATACGTATATCCAGAAAATAAAATAGCTCTTTTGAACGGGCAACTCTTCTTGTTGGTCATGTAAAAATATTTACTTTGGCTCGTGAAAAGCGAGCGCGCTAGACGAAAATATATGGCATGCACTTTGACAGAGTTCGCCATTTTCTTTCTTGCACTCCTATTGCAAATCACACATACTATTTGGAAAAACTCAACATTTTTGGTATCTACTCCTGTTTTAATTCATTTAAACATATACGCTTTAACTAAATCACTCCCTACCTTTATTTAAAAGTCACCAAACGACCATTTTACTTGAAGTTTTTGAGTTTTATTTTTTGCGAGTTCTAAATAAACAAATCGCTTACATGAACAATGGGAGATGAAAGATCCTTTCTTCTGTCGACGTGTTTTGATCTGTTTTCGTAGCCTGAAATTGCTCTATCGCCTATATTCTACTTTTCCAATTTATCATACTGCCATAACTTTAGAGCAAATAAAGTATAAATGTTGCTGTAAATACGTGAACTTTATAAATGAAAGCCTAAATAAATATTCCACAGTTGCCGGCGCACGAAAATTACTCGCTTGTATTGTGAACGGCGTGCATAAATCAACACTGGGACTGTCACTGAAATTAAAATAGCTTGATTTTGCAGCCCACCAGTTGAAATACATTTGCAAATCGAGCTTAGTTTTGATTTATGTTTGTAAAGATTGTTGAAGCTATAATACTGGCAGCCAGACTCATACAATGAGAACATGTCTCATTGATTAGAATAACTTTATAACCCGACTGAGAAATAATTCCCGTTCTTACTTGTTTGAGTCCCACATGTTTGAAGCAGATTATATCTGAATACATCATATCCTTTGCAAAGCAAACCTGACCTCAGTGATCAGAACTTTTTGTTTGAATGGGCCAATTGTGATGTTGCGTGACAAATGAAATACGATACACCAACACGAAAAAAAGGCCTGAGGAACAAAACTCATATTTGTGCATGGAATGATAGGTTTTCTAAAATAATTCGAAATATATCTAAAAATATGTCTAAAAATGGAAAAGGGACTAAATAAAAACTTCGGCCATTGAAATTATATTTGGTGTCTGTGAACTGATAGAACGGTCAAAATGCCGTTTATATCATAAACATTGAACGGTAGACTGATCCTTACGGCTGAGAAAAAAGAACGAAAACAAGAAGCAGAAAAATAAAAAAATAAAAGGCAATATATATGTTATTTTATTTTTTTATTTTTCTGCTTCTTGTTTTCGTTCTTTTTTCTCAGCCGTAAGGATCAGTCTACCCGTTCAATGTTTATTTTCTCGAGTACAATTTACTGATCCAGATCTACAACAGATCCGGCACAATTCATCGGTTTGTTGCTGTGGTTTTACCTCCCTCAGTGTTTATACCATAGCCCATGATATTAGAGTGTATGATAAACATAAATTATTTTTAGATATTATTTTTTTCTTAGGCTGATTTTGTCCTTAATATAATAAATTGTCGCACAAACTTAAACAAATTATATAAACAACCTCAAGATAAATGTACATATTATAAAAATGTTTCACGATGTTGCTTAATTTTTTTGCGTGGAAAATGGCAGTCCAAAATCATGTTAATGTATATATAATCGTTGTAAAGAAAAAAAAAATTACGTCGCATCAGTTCAGTCGCGTCGATGCAATGCACCATGGAAGTAATGTGTTTTACTTTGCCATTTAGTGTTGGAATTGGTCTGATTTAAGGCGATTTCACTGAGTTTTCTGGGAGTTTTTATTTCGACGCGGTTAAAAAAATAATAGGGTGTACGATGAAAAAAGAGAAAGGGCCACGCCTGCATTCTCGATACGCTTAGCATTTCCCACACGCTTCCTTTTTCTTTACCCCAGCCTCCGCTTGATGTTTTCTTATCGAAGCGCGAAATAATGATTCACAGGACGAAAGAAGCCTCTGCAGAGGAGAGAGATTGCTAGCGGTTCCTTTCAGAATAGTCAAGTGGCCGAGTTTATCCGGCGCGCGAGTAAATGTCACGCGATGAAGAGAAGAGGCATCTACTAGCAGAGTAATAAAGCGTGAAGTCGGTTACTGAAAAGGAAGATTACGCGATGCGAAATGTGGTTTGTTGACTTTTAATTAGGACGTTTGGTTTGACCGACAAGGCTTTATTTTACTTGTTCAGCTTTGTTCTATTTTACTTTCGAAAGCTCACCGCACGTGCTGTTAATAAAACTCCGCACAGGGTGGATCATAGTTGCCACAACTTCAATACGGCCATGCATATAAATCAGAAATGAAACTATCGTAATTTTCGTCTTAGTCTATCGATTATAATCTGAAATATATATATTTGTTACATTTAACAAAAAATCTACAAACTGTCATTTCATGCGCAAGTATCGGTATAGTTATTTTCCCGGCCTTTTTTCCGCGCTAGTGTATCGCATTTCAGTTTGTCACGCAATATGCGTTACTTGCGTCGTGGAAACGGTTGTAACTGGCCCTCACTCAGGATTGGTTTGCCTGACTCTGATGTCTTCTGATATAATCTACTTCAAACACATGGACTGCACACAAGTAAGTACATTTCTCTATATCGAGAATCGAGATTTCTCAGTCGGGTTATAAAGTTATTCTAATCAGTTCTAATTGAAGATTGAATGAGTCCAGCTGCCAGTATTATAGCTTCAACAATCTTTACAAACATAAATCAAAGCTAAGCTCGATTTGCAAATGTATTTGAACTGGTGGACTGCAAAATCAAGCTATTTTAATTCCAGCGACAGTGGTGATTTAAATCTATAAAAGCTACACACCGTATGCACGCCGTTCACAATACAAGCGAGTAATTTCGTGCGCCGGCAACTGTGGAATACAGTAAAAACCCACGAGTAAGAACCTACATTTTTCCAAGTTAACCTAAACAGGTTCTTATATAAATGGTACTTAACACAAATTTAGGCTAACTAGGTTCTTAAATAGGTTCTTAAATGCTAATGTAAAGTGACATGTTGTACAGTACTATTTGTTCCTTATTCAATTACACAGAGGTGCATTGTGATCACCCAATCACCTCATTAATAATAACAAAACTATCTGGTTACATTCATATTGATGCAGAAGCATCAGTTGTTGGTCCTTTTTCCCTTGAAAAATATGTCATATGTATACACAGAGTACAACTGTACATTGACTGAAGCTATACAGATATATAGATTTTGAAAATAAGAACCTTTTGAAAATTTTAGGCTAAACAGGTTCTTGTTTAGAGGGTGTATAACTGACAAATTTTAGCCTAACAGGTTCTTAATTTCTAGGTTCTTACTCGTGGGTTTTTACTGTATTTATTTAGGCTTTCATTTATAAAGTTCACGTATTTACAGCAACATTTATACTTTATTTGCTCTAAAGTTATGGCAGTATGATAAATTGGAAAAGTAGAATATAGGCGATAGAGCAATTTCAGGCTACGAAAACAAATCAAAACACGTCGACAGAAGATAGGATCTTTCATCGCCCATTGTTCATGTAAGCGATTTGTTTATTTAGAACTCGCGAAAAAATAAACTCAAAAACTTCAAGTAAAATGGTCGTTTGGTTACTTTTAAATAAAGGTAGGGAGTGATTTAGTTAAAGTGTATATGTTTAAATGAATTAAAACAGGAGTAGATACCAAAAAACGTTGAGTTTTTTTCCAAATAGTATGTGTGATTTGCAATAGGAGTGCAAGAAAGAAAATGGCGAACTCTGTCAAACTGCATGCCATATATTTTCGTCTAGCGCGCTCGCTTTTCACGGGCCAAAGTGAATATTTTTACATGACCAACAAGAAGAGTTGCCCGTTCAAAAGAGCTATTTTATTTTCTGGATATACGTATACTCCCGATGTTATGGTCTTCTGAAATATGGCAAAATTTAGCGTACAAACGGAATAGCAAATATTGTATTTTTTACGCGGGTGGATAGAAAGGAAAGAAAGTTTAGATGGAGATGAAATATAATTGGAAAGCTACTCCAAGGGATGAACAACACATTATGTAAAAATGAATCCAAGACAAGTTACCGTTGTCTTGTACGAGCGTTTTGAAAATGTACCGAATAACCGGTCTAAACGGGCCTAATTTGCATAATTTCCACCGATTTCGAACTTTCCTATTTTTCGCCAAAATAAAAAACTCGCTGGAACTTTTGAATATTATTTTCGAAAATGGTTTACTAAAAGGGTCTTTTGGGGCAAATAAAAAAAAAATAATGTTTTTGCTTCTGTCGCCGGATTCTTAAAAGTTACTGACAACGGCTCTTAAAAGCTCTAATTTGCTAACTGGTGTAGTCTAGAAATGAAGCCTGAATCAACGAAGATAACATCGAAGGTCCGCCATTTGTAGATTTGCTGGGTGACATATTAAATTTTGGACCAGATCTTGAGATTCTATAAGCTGAATTTAACGTATGTGTGTCAATATTGGATAAAATGGACCGAACAGAGCCAGAGGTCACAGAAGAGCGAAATAGAGGCCGCAGCAAAATCCTGTCAATCGATAGATACATTTGTCCGTAAATTGTAAATTACATGTCACATAAAGTTTCTTGTTTGTCAATAATCCATTTTGAATTTAAAAAGTGCAAAAAAATTTTATGTTTATACGTTCGCTTTTTGCTGCCTGGTTTCATATCAAAACGCACGAAATGCGAAATACAGTCGAACCTCTCCACAACGGCTACCTTGAGGACAGAGGTAAGTGGCCGTTGTAGAGAGGTGGCCGTTATGGGGAGGTAAGGGTGTAATATGACACCATTTGTTTTTTTGGGGGGGACAACATTTTTATTAAAAAAAATGCTTATTATAGCATATGAATACGTAACACAATCAAAATGTATCAATAAAACAGAAACCAAATGTTCAGAACAGGAATGTTAACAAAACAAAGCAAGTACAGTGAGTACATCAGTTTGTACATCGTTTACTTTCTTTTTCGTGAAATTAAGTTGTCAAGGGTTGTTTGCTTGAGTGAGTGGCTGCGAGGTTCTATTTTAATGTGACTTACTGTGCCACAAGGCATGTTTTGTTTTCAATTTCGCAATGCAATTTAAACACAGAGCCTTATCAGCTGTACTCGATTTACGACTGAAATAAAAATACAGTACTGTAAAAGCGTAAAAAAAATGGAAATAGAAAAAAATGGGGGCCTTGTACTTTCTAGTACTGTGTGACTCTTCCATCAGTGGCTAAACACGTGCCGCAATATAAGATACTGTATTGCCCGACGATGCGTGGTACAGACGAGGTTGCGTGACCTTTTATTACTGTACGCCAAAAAAGATAGGGTTTTGTATATACCGTTCGTCAGTCGTCGTGGCCGTTGTGGCGAGGTTGGAAGCTGGGACGCGCTTTAGTGGCCGTTGCCGTTGTTGAGAGGTGGCCGTTGTAGAGAGGTTAAAACAAGAGTGAATGTATGGACTGTCCGCCGGGACAAAAGAAAGTGGCCGTTGTGGAGATGTGGCCGTTGTGGAGAGGTGGCCGTTAGTAGAGGTTCGACTGTATCAAAATTTTCCCGGCGGGACCCCCCTACAAACTCGGGAGGCACTCGAATGTTAGTACGCGCAAGGAAAAGGAGACGTCTGCACGCAGTCTATCCCCTCCCCTTTCGCACTTATTACCTGACAGTTTTGTTTGTCCCGACGAAAAAGCTCATATATTTTATCTTACATTACATCGGTCACTTTTCCGCTCCCATACAAAGTTAACCTCGCTTATCTGTGCACTGTATATTTTCATTTGACATGACATGTTTGACAACTGTCTGCTCACTGTGCTGCGTGGCAGGCGTAACACAAAAGTTTCACTTCCTTGGTCTTTTACTGCAGTCATTAGACGTTGCTTAATACGGACAATTTTTCGTGTCCGTCTTATCCGGGTTCCACTGTACATACGAGGCGTTTCAATCACAGTCAAAACAAAGGGATTTGACTTCACGAAAGTGAGAAACCTGAGAAACTGAAAAAAAACTGCCAAAAAAACCCCTGCCAAAGTTATTTGCCTTTATCTCTGTAATTGTGTAATAACCCGACCAATTACACGCCGCGAAATTATTGACATATTATAAATAGACGACGAATTATTACACAAGAATCCATCAAAGAACAGTTCTCATCTTGCTTCCTACTATAATTTCACGCAAAAAGGTGCATTGTGGTAAAAAAATCGATTTTGCCCCCGCATTATATACTTATACAGATTAGAACTTGTTCGGTCGTTTCAGACTTCCTCACATGGCAGCAAATAAGTCACAGAACAGCCATTTGTACTAGTACAACTTAAATTTTATCTTATTATCAAAGAAACCGCTATTCTGGTATCTTATGTCAACACATAGTCTAACGTCACTGTTGTTTTTGTTCCGTCTTACCTTTCCTCAACACATGCACACACAGCAAATGAGTCTGTTGTTTTCAACCTACGCTCTACAAGTGACTCCACGATGTGATGATTCTGTTTGAATCACTCATAAGTACAGTTGCATCAACAGTCTTTCAACTGAACTGAAGCTGTGAACAATCAACCTCAATTCAAAGCGGGCTGGAAAAGGTAATTACATTTCACAGAAATGCTAACTAAAACTACTACGTAGATCGAACTTTATGTGTAGACAACTACAACAATAACAAGGTGTCTGAGGATATTTTTTTCCTTGACGAAGATAAAGGACAGCAAAAAAAAGCGATTTTGTTTTACTCCGGCTTTGCCGTCGTGACTCACCGCTCTATCAGTTTGCGCAGAGGAAAAAAACTTTTCACCTAGGGTACTATAACAACTGTAAATGCTTCAAGTCTATCGTCTCCATGTCCTCCAAACAGACATTTCAGCCTGCGTAGCTGGCAGTTCGTTCGTGCTTCGGCACGCGCGTATTTTGCCATCGCGCGCCAACGAAATTGCCAGCTACGCAGCCATGCTGGTCGCTTCTTCTCGCGGCTTCGCTCCCGGGGGGGGGGGGGGGGGGGGCACTCTCTTATATACGCTATATAGGTACTTGCCGCTGGACGGAGTTTTTAAGCAGTTTGGTCTGGAACAGGGTATAACAAACGACATTTTTTGGTGTGGAACAGGGTACCAGTTTCCCATGCCAGAAGTTGGCACAAATATCGTTAATTGATACTCTGGATTATGTTAGTCAGACGAATCGAAACGCGTAAGAAAGAAGCTTTACAACTGCTGCTTACTAGTTTAGCCTTTTGGGTTAGAAAAAAAATCGTTAAAAAATCGTCTGGAACAGGGTATCTTTTTTAACATTTAGTCTGGAACAGGGTCGCAAAATTAGCGTTTTGTAGTCGGTACAGGTTAACGGGTTTTATAGTCCAGCGGCACACCCCCACCCAAATTTTTTTGGGGAGTACCGCTCCCCCCCCCCCCCCCCCCCCCCCCTTCCTCCCCGGGCTTCGCTCCTCGCGCGTGACGTGACTCTGCTCATATCCTAGCTAACTGAACTGGGTAATTACAGTACACTGCACGATTCACGTTTAACGTAACAAATTTATTAGGTCACTTTTAGCAACACTCTGCTCTCGTAAACTAGCTCGCCGACTTCTCAGTTGCGGACAACAAACTCTTTTCAGTTTATTTACCTTCATGTCATTTTGATCAGTACATCTAACAAGACTTGAAACCCAAGCTAATTTGAATACAATCACCCACTGTTTTCTTAAAACAACGGAAACTGTGCTCAAATGAGATGATCTTATCTTTCGTGTACAAACCAAGCAGATAAGTTCGTCTTTAATTTTAGAAGATATTTTCATATTAAAATCATTCCTCGTTTTGAAAAAAATTTAACACACTTAACAATAGTAGATCTAAAATCCATTTTCTAATATCATTTTGTCACGATGTCCAACGTCAGACTCCCGAAAGCGCGGTGAATTAATTTTCTGCAATCCAGCACGCGGCTTTGATCTTTGTCACAACAGCATTCGCAGCATTCATGCTGACATAACAAAATTCTCAAATCACTCATCACTCATACTCTTCTGATTGTCGTCATAATGTAATATCTTTGTTTACACAGCAGCATTCGCGCTGACATAACAGAATCTAAAAATAAATTGCACATCAGCCTTTCAACAACTGAAGCTCTGAAAGATTTTCAAAGAGTTGTAAATTCACGCTCGCATAACAAAATTATTTGGTCCCTCAGCAATACTTTCTTCTCTGACTTCACCCCTCGCGCGCGCGTGTGACTAAATGAGTTAACGAATATCACGTCACGCGACAACCTTTTACCTGTAGAAATTTCATTTATCTCTTCAGTTTTCAATTGCTCGTTTTAAACAACTGAAGCTGTGCCGGAATGATTTTCAAAAATTCTGCTCCAGTAAACTAGCTCGCCGTCTTCTTTTCGCGGCTTCGCCCTTCGCGCGTGAATGACTCCTTGAAGCCTAGCCAAACAAATACAGCTCCCACATAAACATTACTAACTAGAAAAAAAAAATGATCCGTCCTTCTTAGTAAATATCTTAATTTTACCTATTCCCTTTTTAGCAACCTTTATCTTTATTTCAGGAAAGTACAACTCAAACAAATGAATTGTACGAAGTACTCTAAAAGACCGGCGGTTACTCAACAAAAGCTTCAACAATGTGACTCAATCAAACGCGACCCTGTTCGTGCAGTTGTCAAAGAAATACACCTACGTAAATAAAAACATTTAAAAACAAACGTGTCTTTCATATTTATTTTGCAACGCAATTTCTCTCCATATAGCTCACTAAATATGCCAATCTTCTTTTTAAGCGTTGCACTTGACACCACTGTCAATGAAGCGAAACAATCGAACAATGCCATATCATGTTCAGTTATTCAAAGAATTGTTACAAAAAAGTCTTACGAAGGAATGTTACAAAGAATGCTGCGACGACGACAATAATGGCCACTTGCGCAAGCGCAGTAGCCATAAAAATGGCTTCCTAAAAGGAGAAAAAGGAAAAGTGCGTCATAATAGCCATTTTGACGGATAAAATTGACGAAAGTCTTTATGTGCTACAAAGTATATTAACTGACAGTATCACAAATCACAAGAAAGCCGATATTTGACGGGAAATCACTGCAACAGTCAATGCTATCGGCGTTCATGTCCGAAGCTTGGAAAAATGGAAAAGACGCATTCCTCAGAAAGAAAGAGTTTTTCCGTTTCTAAAAAGTTAATGAAGAAAACTAGTCGAGTTTCTGCTCCGAAGATCCCATCTGCTGCAGTAGCAACACGAGGTTAGCGTTAACCTACCTTTGAAAAACAGAACTACCCTGCGGACAAAAATTAACCGAGGTTTAGTCGATTCAACCCGAGATTGGGATTTAACCCTCTTTTGAACAACCGGGCCCAGGAGTATCCTGGGATACCCCAGGTGGCGTGGGAGTAGCGATACTTCTAGTACGGAATTCTGGATAAGCTCCGCGGGTAGTGTGTGGGCCAGTTTGGCCTGAGTGTGGCTTTACCTGAAAAACTAAAATAGCATTTACATTTACCTCTCATCCAAAAATTACCGGAATGCTTGCCTAAGTGATATAAATTGCCTGTATTTTTCTCTTGTATAAAAAAACTGTTACCTTTAACATTATTATGGTACTTAGTAGCTATGATATAATAACAACATATATTTTGGCGGTCTTAATTCCTCGCGAAGGCGAGGCCGAAGGCCTCGCGTAGCGGGGTTTATAATTCTGTCCCCAAAGAGCTCACGCGAGAGCAATTCTCGTGTGGCCTTTACGATCATATTTATTTACTTATTTATTTGTTTGTTTGTGGAAATCGTGGTAATGACGTCACACGGCGCGCTCGTGGCCTAATGGCTTAAGGCGCTAACTTTTAAATCTGATCTTCGGGATTGAGGGCGAGAGTTCAAATCCTACTATTGTCCTTCTTTTTTTTTTTCGGTTCGAATCCAGGCCGTTCTTTTTTTTAACCTCCTTTTCTTTGCTTAATAACATTGACTTCGACGTAATCTTTGTACACGTAAATGTAGAAACAGGAACGGCTGCTGAAGAATAACAATTTTTACTCCAAGTTTGTTTATCGAACGAATTTATATACGGGTCATTTGTGAAAAAAAAACCCGGCTTTATTAAATCCGTTATCAACAACAGGAAAAGGAAAGACGACTCAGGAATGTCTCAAAGTACGATCAACATATGGCTTAGTTTTCATTGTAGACGTGAAGACTTGTGTCTGAAAATAATTCGCCGATCCGATATTGCGAAGAAGATTTTACCTACAAAAGCGAGGTGGTTTCAGATCATTCGGACGGAAAAGTGAGGAAAACAGTACAAGAGCGCTACAATTTATTACAGATGTCGGGAGACGAGCGAACTCCAATCGAAACCAAAACCCGGTGGCATAGCAAAAACACGGCGTTCGTCCGGCGATTCTCAGAAACCTTGCAGCGATTCTTGGAAACCTTGCAGATCAAATCGCAGCGTGCCCGTTACTAGGCAACAAAAGCTTCGCGAGGACCGGCGAGTCACGTATTACTAGTTATGAAAATAATGAGCATGGTTTCAATCGATGGTAAATGTCAAAATCCTCTCCAAAGGTAATTCTAACGCACACCAGACACGTAAATCTACAACTTTATTGCGAGGTAGATGTTTAAATCAGTCAAGTGACACGAGCTATATTAACTGGTACCCTGCGAGACAGAGATTGACTTCTCTTTCGGCGCGCGCGCGATGAGAAGGAACCTCTGCACACAACCGCACGATCCTTTGATCTAGCCGCGTCCCAAATCTGGGATGAATAAATTAACAACATACTGGTTTTTAACCGGTTAAAACTCGTCAAAACCTAAAAGTGCACGCGCTTGCACGCGCTTCATCACGCGTACGGGCCACTTGTATGCGTCAGTACAACATTTTCCTTTCACAAACTGCTTCAAACTCGCTGAATAAGCAAAAACAATAATCATCTATTGAAAAAAAAATTATGCTAACTGAACTAACCATTTTCCTAAGAAATTACCGGGAAAATTGCCAACAGATGTAAAGAAATTCAAAAGCTTACGCGTACAATTAGCGCGTGCGTGCTGAGCGCGAGTACCTATAACTGACGTAGTTCGCGCATGCACGATAGGAAATCGAGCGGTTGTGTGCAGAGGTTCCTTCTCATCGCGCGCGAAAAGAGAAGTGAATCTCTGTCTCGCAGGGTAATTAACTGGCTGCCTGGCATTTTTAACTTCAAGGTTATTTCGGGTAGCCAGTACTCCTATTATTTTTTTTCTGTTCAATTGTTGTAAATACTTTTAGTAGCCTGTGGGGTAAAATAAAGTTTGTTGTTGTTGTTGAGCTACTCGGAAAAACTCTCAACAGGAGTCGAACCTATGACCTTCCGTACACCGGTTGGACTTTCTAGGCAAATAGGTTCAAATATGGCAGACTTCCCGCATACAGTACTGCTAGGATTACTGAGACTTGGCTGACGAGTGGCGATGTGTGGAAATTTTTGATGATATATCAGTAATCTTGGTAGAAATATAGCAACGAATACAAATATGGTCGGGATACAATTTTGCTGCCTCAAATTCTAGAAAAGTCTACCATAAATCTAGCTTGTTTATCATGTTGGCATTGGGCCATGCACTGAATCTTTATTGAAATAATTGATCTGAAAAAAATATTGAAATGTTTTGACTCTGTCTTCACCTACCTTGAAACACAACGCAACGTGCTGCTTGGGAACGATCCTTCCGTTTTCTACTCAAAATCTTAAAATCTTCCCAAAACACACCTAATGCAATGTTTTTGCTACTAAAGTGTCAGGATGGATGTTTCTGCTTCACTACAGGACACGATAGATACTCAGGAGTACTCAAGTGCGAGGCTTTTGAACATTTTCTACCATTTTCCTGGAGAACATGTACATACATTCAATATTTGTGACATTAAGACTGTCCTTAAAATAGAGATATTCTGGACTGGTGAAAGTGGAACACTTTTTCTTTGGGTTTTGGATTGTATGATTTCATCTTTATTTACACTACGTTGGTTGAATAGCTTCTGGTTGTGAACGCTAATAATTGTGTTGTTCCATGTCTTGACGTATTAACTCAGCGATTATAAGCTAAATACGGCTACACCTGCTTCGCATGTGTTTACTTTTAGTGCTTTGCCATGTAAATTGTTTCCAATAGAAAAAAAAAAGTTTCACTGGCTTGGTTGCCAGCCATCAAAATATGTCTTAAGGCTGATAGAGTGACAATACAACTTTTAATAGATAACAAAGGAAGCAGCAGAAGACTTTGTCAATCTAAACACTTAATTGGACAATCAGTGTTACATTTTCGATATCAATACATCATGCAGTCATATTAACATGAGTTTACCCTTTTATGCAGATCAGCCAGATCTGGTCGCTATGGTAACTAACACAACTGGGAACAAAGACTGTTCTGATTTGTGGGTGAATTTTACTTGCATCTCATCTGAAGCCAATCCACCAGTTGATAACTATCTGCTCTTCGAGGATGAAAAAGGATTGAGTTTTAGCAAGAGTGGAAACATGGATACAGAATATTTCAAGAGGAGGAATAGTCATTTACCATTGTGTGACATATCAACTTGCAGGAAACGTAACAAGCAGAAACAATATTACTCTGACTGTGAATGGTACGTTATAGTAATGGAAAGATAAATTAAGTCATTTAAGTGGTCTTTGCAAGTTTTCTGTACCAACGCAAATTCATTTTCATTACTTCTGAAAAAATGGCGAAGTGAGCTTTAAATGATCTCTACTACTTTTTGTGGAATTTTCGACCGGCAGATTTTTTGAATGACATCAAAAGACTCTCCACTCTGAAAGGGTGGCAGGATTGACTGCAAGTTTTAATTAACCCCATAAAGTAATAATTATTAAAACAACAATATAACAACAATTATTGTTGTTAATTCATTGGTGAAGAATGGTTTTCAAAACTCACAGAGCTCTGAAATGAATTGGAAATTTATGCCTTGCGCCAGTCCGGCTTACATGTTCATTTGTATTTCTTGTTTTGAAAACGTTTAAACTAAAATGAACCTTTTTACATTATTTTCTTCCAGTTCCACTATCTATGAAACAAGTGGAAAAATAAGTTACTTGTTAAGAAAGAAGGTGACAATGTTGAAGTGTACTGTAACGTGACTGGCATTCCTGAACCAACTGTTATCTGGAAACACATCAAAACTGGTTACCCTATTGAAGGAAAGTTGTTAAGCATCACTAACATCAGCAAAGCTCAAGCTGGAGAATACAGGTGCACTGCAAACAACACTTGTGGAAATGAATCTACAGTGGTGGACATTGATGTGCAGCGTAAGAAAATTATTATATTCACTGTTTACTAACTTCAATTAGCTGAAGAAGTATGGGTATAACTGTTTAAAACTTCTCCCCTAAAGTATAGCTTTTATTAGTTATGCCGTAGACTTGATAGGTACACTTAACAGGTATATGTATATTACTGTGCAGTTCCAGAAAGGAGGGTTAAATGTAATAGTTATATGTGGTTTTCTGTACCACAGTAGCAAACATTGCTAAAAAATCACCACTGCATGAATACAACATTTGTCAATGTTTCAATGTTTCTTTAATAAGGTGCATCTCAAAAGTTTCCCTAGCTTTTTTATTCATTTCATTGTTAATGTTCTCTTACTGGTTATCACTTTCATGTACATTATAAAATGTATGCTTCTAAGGGCCTCCGCAGACTAGAGAGATAGTTGCCAAAATATGTTTGTTATCGACAACTAGCTTTACACACTGGCTTTTTTGTTATCGACAACTTTTTTATGATTGACATCTAAATAGTTGTCGACAACTATCTCTCTAGTCTGTGCAGGCCCTAAAGTGCACCTGTACTGTTAAAAAGTTTAATCTTTCGGCTACAAAACTGTATTAAAGGTATGTCTACAAGCAGGTGGCTTACCAGGCCAGCGCCTAACTGCCATTTCCATAGCATTATGGCTGTAATTATGCTAGTCCATCGCAAGTAACCCTCCAGGATTTTTATCAAGTTGCCCAGGAAAATTCCCTGAACATTTGCCGGTTCCCATATTAAATTCCTGGGTAGAGAAAGGCACTTGAAGTGTCTTGCACAACTGACAATTACCCCAGCCAACACTCGAAACTGGACCGCGCGATCCAGCCGTTCATCCAACCTTCCAACACGCCAACAATAAGCCAACGGCATCTCCTACACAACTGCATGCTTCATCAATGTTATCTTTAGTTCAGTTCAACTGCTCACTTCTACTGTGCTCACTAGACCTACTGAAAACATGTTAAGTCTAATCATGAATGAAACATGTTTCCCTATGAAAAGTGTTCACATCAGTTTGGTGCATTGCATGAATCATGATCAAAAACCTTAAAAAAATGATCAAAACCTGTTTATTCCGAGCATGATTGCAAGTACTTCACAAGGTACATTTGCAGTTTCGATCCAAGACAGACAAAGCATATATTAATAGTGGTGGTCAAAGGCAGAAAGGAAGTGCCCAAAGGATTACAAGATTAGTACCCCTAAACCATTTTCAGGAAAAGCAGGGATTGCTTGAAATGTATCAAATGTGTAAGCTTTGTACAAATATTGTTCAAAATGGAGTTTTGCTTTCAACTACACAACTAGGTTGATAAGTACAACCGAAATTTAATGAGTTAAAAAATAATACCACAGTCATTTTGATAGCAATAATGCTTACTTATAATGCATGGTGAGAACAGTGCACATGCAGATAGTGTTCTTACAATCTTGTGATGTTGATATTTACCACTGAATAATTTATGATTTTTTAAGGACATGTTTTTCTGTGCAAAAGAGAAACCATAATAAATTGAGAATGATGCGGCAACAAAATGTGTGATAGTTTTATCCCTTTCTCCAGTCAGGGCTATTTAAAGGACTGCAAATGACGTTTCTATATGGTATCCATTTCAGACCAGCTAATATCTGACAGCAGGTGTCATTATGGCTACAGTGGTGCTGATTAAGATCCAAGTTGTGGACGTGTTTTGGTTTAATGTGGGCTAAAACAGCCCCTGAATTTGTGCCATTTTAGTTTGAAATGGCTCCAGTCAGGGCTATTTCTAGGACTGTTGTGGTCGTTTTGACCTTTCCATGTTAGCTTTTTTCAGACCAGCCAGCAGGTTGTCGTTACGGCTACAGTGGTGCTGATTCAGATCCAAGTCGTGGTAGTGTTTTCAGCCCAGAAACTGGTGCCGTTTTGAATCATTTCTTTAGGTTCGAAAAAGCTGTGGTTGGGGCTATTTCAGCAATAACAGTAGCCGTTACAGCCCTTTTAAAATCCAAAACAGCCCCACTATTTTCCAAAATAGCCCTTCCATTGGGTAATTTCGACTCCCCCAAAAGGGCTATTTCTGCCCAATGTATTTGGGCCATAACAGCTCTTTCATAAAGTGGCCGAAACAGCCCAAAAAAGGGACTGTATTTTTACTCACCGTTTTCGGGCCCCATTTTTGGGGCCAAAACAGATCTTTTGAATTTACAGTGTATGACGAATCTGTAATTATTACTGCCATGTGACGAATCTGTAAATTATACTGTCATGTACATTGTACCATTCTTCTTTTAGAACTAGTTAGGGATTTATTTTATATTTGAGGAAAATCCATATGGAAGTGTATAGAGGAGAGAGTGGGGTGTCCTAAGTGAAACTCCTTTCTGTGGTGGGTGTATGGATATTTTCTAGCCGAACCATGTTACAATTAGATGCCATTCTATTTTTTAATTTAGCTTTCTAAAATTATGCTGTATTAATAATGACATACAATATGTTTAATGTAGAAGAAGAAATATGCCAGATCATCAGTTTATCTCTAAATTGACACGCTTTTTCTAGGCAATAAATTAAAGTTTTGTTGACAAAAAAAACATAATTAATTGTCTTTTTTCTGTTTATTGCAGATCAACCTAAAAATGTCCCGTCTAAGTACAAACATAACCAGCAACAAAGTCTGTAACAGGAATGATTATAAACTTTACGTGCACTGCTGAGGCTAACCCACCAGTACACACTTATTTGTTGTATTTAAATGATACTGTGGTCAAGGATATGGGAAGTTTTGAAACATGTATAAAGGCAATGTATACTGCTGGTAAGTTTTTCTTCAGATGCGAGGCTAACAATTCTGTTTCAAGGGACTGGAAAGAAGCTGTGATACTATCTTGACTATTGGTGGTGAGCTTGTATAAATATTTTGCAATTTTATACTTACTAATAATATATTTTCAAGTATCATTTGAGTCATAGAATAGAATTAAGTGAGGAATCTAGTAAATATAATGTAATTTATTGTTGAATACAGGTTGCGTTAATGTTCTTACATATACTTGAAATTTGCTTTTGTTCCCTATTTTCTGGACGGACTTCAAGGACTTTTAAAAAGACCATTAAATGGAAAAACGAATCTTGATATTACTGCATCAACTTGTTTCTCACATCGGTATTCTGAAACATTTTTTATGCCACTTATAAGCCCCCCCGCGGATTTAGAGCCCTCCTTATAAGCCCACTCCAAACCCCCTTACGAAGTTGTATAAGCCCAGTGCTTAGAACCAGGGTTTTATTTTATGTCATGATCTGTAGTATTTGTAAATAATTTAGTTACGTGATTTGTTTTTTTCAGTTCCAGCATCTGTGGAACAGACAGAAAATAAAATTGTTAAGACGGAAGGTGACAATGTTGAAGTGTACTGTAACGTGACTGGCATTCCTGATCCAACTGTGACCTGGACAAAAGTTAAGTCTGGTGAACTCATTGAGGGAACGTTATTAAACATCACTAACATCACCAGAGCCTCAAGCTGAAGAATACTGGTGCATTGCAAACAACACTTGTGGAAATGAATCTACAGTGGTGGACATTGATGTACAATGTAAGAAAAATTAATAGTGAGATCTTTATTAACGAATACTTACAATGTTGTTATTGTAAGATTATTTTTAAGAAGGGGAGCACTTCACAAATAGACATTCACAAATGTTGAAGTTATGGGTTTGAGTTTCTTGTGTCAACTGTATGCTTAACTGACACTGACGCTTGGCTCAAAGTGGTTTGATTTGATGATGTCATGTTCCTAACAGAGAATATGCCTTGTCAATTTACACTGAGAAACTTAGTAAGTCACGAGGAACATATTAAGCAAAAATTGTGTTCAATGAAAGCAGTAAGTTATAGTAAGTCGAATTCATTCATGGCAGGTTGGGAAATTTCCCTTAACAAGCCATATATTAACATTGTAAGTGCCCCAATGTCAACATACAACTTTTCCTTTGTAATGTTGATAAATTTGGTGTGTGGGCTTATACGAATTATCATCATCATCTATCCTATCAGTGCCTAGGTGGTACACAGGTCTTCGAAGTATAAATCCCACATAGTGCTATTGTTAAAAAGAAATGTGTAAACATTCCTTTGGTAAAATTCCTTGTGTAAGCAATAACATATTTTCAGTGTGTAACAATAACATTCTACTCGGCCAAAGACATGGCAGGTTTCCAATTGACGAATTTTAGCATTTTTGATTTTCAAGCTTGTTTCGTGGGTAATACTTGGTACGCAGCCATAATTTTTGCCATCGGAAATTATTTAACCATTCTAGTTCAACAAGACGTTAATTTGTGTAGCCGATGATGTGCAGTTATTTACTGCACATTCGGTTAGTTATAGACATCGCTTGTCAAATTTAATTGATGTAAAAAAGTTAATCGGTTAACCCCTTTTGAATTTTTTTCGCTTCCGATTGTTTTGTGTGATTGACCTTTCGTGTTTAGTTTCATATTATCATTCTTTCTTCTCATTGGTTCCAGATTGTTCCATTATTTACACTCTTAGACTTACATTCACGCTCACGCCATAGCATAGGGGGTTGGCTTACTTTTATGTTTAAGCCCACATGCATGTACAACCAACAATCAACTATTCACAACTCGCAACAGAGGATCAGTGAAACAATCGTTTCAACATGATCACCCTTTTCTACAGATAAACCAGATATGGTCACTTAGGCAACTAACACAACTGAGAACAAAGATTGTTCTGAAACTGTGGTGAATTTCACTTGCATCTCATCTGAAGCCAATCCACCAGTTTATAACTATCTGCTCTTCGAGGATGAAAAAGGATTGAGTTTTAGCAAGAGTGGAACATGGATAGAGAAGATTTCAAGAGGAGGAACAATTATTTACAATTGTGTGGCTTATCAACTTGTGGGAAACGTAACCAGCACAAACAATGTCACTCTGACTGCGAATGGTAAGTTTTTAGTAATGGCAAGACAAACTAGCAACACTTAGTGTATATAGTAGATAGCAGACGGAAGAGTTGCCTTCGCCTTCCAGCTTACAGGTACATGTCTCACATATTTCGAAAACCTGACAGCTAAAGTAACGTTTCACCTATTATTTTGTTCCAGTTCCACTATCTATGGAAAAGGAAGAAAATAAAATTGTTAAGAAGGAAGGTGAAAATGTTGAAGTGTACTGCGACGTGACTGGCATTCCTGAACCAACTGTTATCTGGAAAAAAAGTCACATCTGATGTCGTCACTGAGGGAAAGTTATTAAGCATCACTAACATCACCAGAGCTCAAGCTGGAGAATACAGGTGCACTGCAGACAACACTTGTGGAAATGAATCTACAGTGGCAGACATTGATGTGCAGTGTAAGAACATATATTTTTTTTAAATATGCGGCCATTATTAAGGTTAAATAACTTCAATTAACTGGATAAGTGTTTTAGTTTCATCCTGTAATTTTTAGTTGTCAGCGGTTGTCACTAGACGTCAGGTTGATAGTTTCATTCTGTTTAATGCCTATATATCACCTACGAATGTTTAATTATGTTTGACTTCTGTTGGGAGAACTCGGGTAGCTTGTATCACTGACTGATTAATATATTTTTCATGTTATGCCAATTGGAATTACATGGTTTGGTGTGATATGTTAAATTTCTGGAAGCTGTAGGGTTTTTTCCAGTATACGACCTAGGTGATCATTAAAACACAGTTATGTATACAAGTCATGTACAGTAGAGTCCCGCTATCTCGAAACTCTCAAGGGGAACGGAAACTTGTTCGAGATAGCGGGGTTCGAGATAGCGAGGGTCGTGGTCAAATTTAGTACAGTACGAAAATCATTGACCTGTCAGTGCTCGCAGAGTCTGCCACGAAGGTCTCTTTATACACTATTAGCAATCAACACTGTTTACATATATGAGTGGCATGGCGAATACAGCAATGGACTGTACTGTTTAGGTGGAACTGTATACTGTATGTCAGTTTTGGACACCGTGGGATACTCCTTTTGGCGAACATAATTATTGTATTTGGACCTTAACTGTGTCCTTTATATCATTTAAGCTGAGCGAATTGAATCTAAACTACAACTGACACTCAACTCTCCTACGCTTCTCGTGTTCCACGTGTACTACCTCGTTCCGCTTGACTGCTCTTACGTGTTAGGTCACGTGACGGACACTACAATAATAAATTACAAGACAAAATTATTTATAATTATGTCCTGTTGTCATTCATTTAACATCAAAATTACTACAGTTCGAGATAAGAGGTGTTTAATTTAGACTACGGGAAGTCACACTTTGTTCAAGATAGCGGGAGATCGAGATTCGAGATAGCCGGGGTTCGAGATAGCGGGAGTCTACTGTATGTAGAATAAGATGCTAAGTTTCATAGGCAGCCATGTAGAGTGTATGTACTGAAAGAAGAATTGCATACACTGAATGATAGACTGACATTGGTTTTTCATGGAATAAAGGTTGTTGATTTAAATTGTTCTTTTCTATTGTTCTTGCAGACAAACCTGGAAATTTCCGTCTAAGCACAAACATAACAAGCAACAAAGTCTGTACAGGAATTATTATAAACTTTAACCTGCTTTGCTGAAGCTAATCCACCAATACACACTTATTTATTGTATGAAAATGATACAGTGATTAAGGATATGGGAAAAGTAGGAACAGTGATAAAGACAATGTATACTGCGGGTCAGTTTGTCTTCAGATGCAAGGCTAACATTTCTGTCCAAGGGAGTGGAAGAAGCAGTGATACTATCTTGACTGTTGATGGTGAGCTTCCATAAAATAAATTCATTACCATAACTTGTGAAATTGCATTATAGTTATAGTGGTAGAGAGTTGATATCAGTAATGTGCATGCACGTAACAAAAGACAATGTTAATTTATAATATTAATATGGAAGGTGTAAGCACTACTTAAGTTTCTGCATTTTTGACATTGAGAAAACAAATATCATTAATATGCACTCTATTATAATTAATGATATAAATATATAAAAAAGGTTTGACAATGACTAAGAAACGTTGAAAAAAACGAACCATAAAATACTTTTGAAAGTTGATTAAAAACCTATCAAAACCCTGAACCATTCTTTCCCAATACCAAACGATAGAATTGCAAAATAAGATTCCATGAACGTGGTTTGCAAGATACGTTTATTATGGGCAAACTGGAAGAGCGATCCACACCAGAGTATCTGAACACTAAAGAGCAGTTCGCACTTTTGAATTGAATTCAAAGGTTGCGCAGCATACACAGCAGCACGATCACAACATTCACAATGTTGAAATAACTGGCAGAGCTAGTACAGTGTATTTCTCATAAAACAAAACTGCTTCTCGAAGTGTAGTATTGCCAAAGGGACACTAACCCAGGAAATTAACACAAATATTCCCAACGTCTCTCACGCTTTCTCGTATTTACATAATTTTGGAGATTTACATTTTTACTGTTACTGACAGTTTTCACTCCATCAGAAACCGACGAAGATCGACGTTTTCCGATTTTATGGTGATTTTTTATACAAATTATTTCTTAATGTTTGTTACCTAGTGTCAAACCATGAGCTATAGGAAACGTGGGTTTTGACTAAATAAAAGTAACTTACTTACAAAGAAGTAGTCCTTTGTCTTTAATTGCCATCTCAGCCGACTCTACATTCGGTATTAAGGATAAAACCACAGCTTTGTATCCAATTTATCGTCAGACTTTCGTTATACGCTTTGGTAACCAAGCTTTTATTGAAATCGGAGGCCCGGATGCTAAGCTTGGTCTAATTTGAATTTTTGACTAACGTTAAAAATCACTGGGTAGAGAGACAATTCTGATCAATCGTTTGAAGCTCGTAAGACGGCCGGGTGGCCATGCCCAAATAAGGAAGTTCAGGGTGGCCACCTTGGGGGGTCTCAAACGAGCGGGAAACCTGGAATCGAAAATTTTCTCGGAAGACAGGTCAGTTCGAATTTCGTTGAACTTATCGAGGTAAGAAATAATTAACACAGCTACTGGTAACATCCACTTTTCAACTCATATACTCAAATTTAGCTTATAATCTTGTCCAAAATTAGAACATCCCTTTATTTTCTCTCTTCAAACAGCGACTGTGCGATCTTAGAGGAGTTTTCTTCGTAACGATGAGAACTATTGTTGTCGATTCAAATGGACCGGACAGAGAGAACTATTCGTTAAATAAGTCAGCTTTTATGCCCTCGATATCAAACGAATAGCGGCTGAGGAGACAATAAAAGATAAAGAACTACTTCATTGTAAGTTATTTGCTTTTATTCAGTCGAAATTTATTTCATAAATTCCTGTTTACATTTTTCATGTCGCCATCCCCGTGGGGAAAGTCTTGATTTTGTCGCAGTTTTTCTACTAACTGGGGGACAGAGAGTTTTCGTTGACCTTACCAGCTGACCACGAATTTGAAAAACAATGCCCATTGTTTTCTCGGCTCTGTGATTGGCCAGAAACCCAAATCTCCTAGCAACGAAAAAGTTCTTCCTACCCAGTGATTTTTTATTAGCATGTGAACCACAAGCTTTAGCATCCGGGCCTCCGATTTCAATAAAAGCTTGGTTACCAAAGCGTATAACGAAAGTCTGACGATCAATTGGATACAAAGCTGTGGTTTTATCCTTATACCGAATGTAGAGTCGGCTGAGATGGCAATTAAAGACAAAGGACTACTTCTTTGTAAGTAAGTTACTTTTATTTAGTCAAAACCCACGTTTTCCTATAGCTCATGGTCAAACCTTTTTATATACTTCTATTATGAATATACCTGGATGAAGTTTTAGTATTTTTCGATTACACTCTAATTGTTTTAAGACATCAGACTTTTCACTCATGATCCAATCTAAAATCGTTTTTGACTTCAAGATGATAATTGTAGTTGTATTAATTTGGTCAGACAATGGAATTGCATCAATTTTCTATTTTTCCTATCTATTAGAATGGACAAGTATTCAAACATTTTTTTAATTCTTCATTGAATAGCACACAAGTCTGATTTCGACATTTTCATTTAATATATAGGTACAATTAACGTTCTAAACGTTCTAAGGCTAAAGGTGAAGTTTCTTCCAATACTAGGGATCAGAGGAGCCAGAACCTGGGGTTCTTGAATTTTTCAAAGATTTCTCTTAATCATATCATGTGACTTTCAAACTTTGTACTACAATATGTAGCTAATCGAGTCTTCTTTGCCATGACCCTTATAGCTTGTGTGTCACCAAGTCTTTCAGATAAAGTAGCATGTTATATGAATTCATTTTCCAGCCCCAGCATCTGTGGAACAGGCAGAAGATAAAATCGTCAAGAAAGGTGACAATGTTGAAATTTATTGTAATGCGACTGGTATTCCTGATCCAACTGTTACCTGGAAAAACGTCAAGTCTGGTGACCTCACTGAGGGAAATTGGTTAAACATCACTAACATCACCAGAGCTCAAGCTGGAGAATACAGGTGCATTGCAAACAACACTTGTGGAAATGAATCTACAGTGATGGACATTGATGTGCAGTGTAAGAAAATAATTATAGCTAATTTATACATCAGTATAAATTAAAGTTAATGTGATAACCATAGACCCCTTGTAGAGAGAGAATATACCAGGTCACTGATCACTTCCGGTCATTCCGGCGACCGATGCCGGTGATCCATGCCGGTGATCCTTTCTGGCGATCTTCTCTTCCGGTCATCCCCTCATGTCGCATGATCCAGCTCTACCAATCAGGTGCAAGCTTTCACGTGCACAGTAGATCTTCATAATCACGCGCCAAGCCTGCTAAGCAATAGTTTGTGCGAATCTCAATCGCAGAACTAAAATTCTCCCCTCTTTTGTGCTGAAAAAATATCGCTTTTGTCCGACAAAAACTTCAGCTGCGTTCGATGTGGCCTTCAGGGAAATGCTAGGGCAGAAGCTCGTCACTAATTATCCGTTCAGTGACACGAAATGCACTGGTATCAATGCCACAAGAGGACAGAACTACTGTATGAAGGAATTTTTCGCCCTCGATCAACCCTGACTTCCACGCTCTTCAGTTTCAAACACTGTGCACCCAGCATGGCCTTTCCAATCCTGGCCGTCGAGTAACACTTATCTTACGACTACAGACGCACCTGAACTTTAGCGACCAACCGTCGAGTCCGGAGAAAGTAAAGGCTTAAATAGCTCGGAGCTCGACGGAATCGTCATTTATGAGATAAGTACACGATTTACTGTTCGATGGTTATC
Organism: Desmophyllum pertusum; assembly: GCA_029204205.1. Classification (NCBI taxonomy): domain Eukaryota; kingdom Metazoa; phylum Cnidaria; class Anthozoa; order Scleractinia; family Caryophylliidae; genus Desmophyllum; species Desmophyllum pertusum. The sequence continues at coordinate 321,039 of MU825410.1, read as the reverse complement.
AAACACAATGATGTATTTCAATAATTTCATGAACCATGCCATGCAAGTTGCATGATTCATGAGCTGAGCACAGTATAAAAGCTTAAGCTTAATATTTTACCATTGGTACTTGTTCTATCCCTAAACAATTACCGTTCACCCGATTTATATTTGTCACTGACTATTACTTCAGAGCCATGATAGGGCTAAGAATGCTAGCATAGGCTTTCCAGTGAATTTTTTCGTGGATTTGAGAGATTCTTTCGAGTATGGCTGCCCAGAAAGTCTTGTGGGTTTTATTATCATACATATATATTCAGTGGTATGTTCTTATGATTCAATTCCATGACATTTTCAGCTCGACTGTCGCTTCGCTTCAAAACAAAGCAGAAGCAGCTCAAGGAATTCAACACATGCAGACCGTGGAGACCAGGCATCTCAATGACATTTTCAGTATTCTGCAGTGTCTTTTCAATTCAGTCAGGCCACTTGCTGATTAAAGACTCCCATCATTCAAGTTTATCACCCAAGAAAAAGTGATCGGATGGAACTATGACCTATGTCACATCATTATCCATTGATCAGATATGAGAATTTGTTTAAACTTCAAGACATTTTACTTTGGTGACAATTTATTCTCATGACAATTAGTTTCGTTCAGCCACTATGCTGTTTTTATCGTCTATGGGGAATACACCTTCTGTGTATTTGGTGGGGATGAAGTGCTCCCATACAGGTCACCCTTTACCCCATAGACTCTTATTACTGCTTAACCTGGGGGATTCGACCCCTACAGAGGATTATCACCTCTCACTGACTATCCTGGGGATATCACCTCTAGAGAGGATTATCACCTCTCACTCAGTACCCTTGGGGGATTATCACCCCCTCTTGAGGATTAGCACCTCGTACTGAGACTCAGTATCCTTGGGGGATTATCACCCCCTCTTGAGGATTAGCACCTCGTACTAGTACCCTGGGGGATTATCAGCCCCAGGGCGATATCTAGCAGTCGTTTGGGATTATTACACCCGTAGATAAAAGTGACCTAGTAAGCTTTGTTGGAGTACTTCATCCCTTACCCCTTTTCCCCACAAATATTCTGTTTGAGTTGTTTGCTTCTATAGAAAGGGTTATGGGTTAAGAACATTAAGTATTTTTTGTGTGTGTGATTCGTGGTGCAAATACTATTATAATTTATTAAATACTCAATCACTGTTATTGCATTTCTGGCCTTCTGATTGGCTCCTTGCGCCCATGTTATCAGCTCATAACACGGATTCTGCCAAATATGGTAGATCATAACAGGGTAGTTCGTTCGTCGAGAGAGTGAAATTTTGAAAAAGATGGCTAAAATCATTACGTAAAAAACTTTGGCCCTTCTAAATCAAACAAAAGTCAAGTCCATTAAATAATGCACGAAGTTTGGAACGAATTATTTAATGGGAAATGCCTGTAAATGTACCACAAATGCGACTGAACGAGCACTAAGTAAAGGCAGACTGAAACAATTAATTTAAGCTTACGGGAAGATCCGCCGAAAACCGGCACAATTAAGCTTAATTCTTCAAAACAATGAAAAACCTATTTACAACACAAGTTAAAGCTTAGCCTATTCAGTATTGTTACCTTATATTTCGAAGAGTCTTGCCAATTCCAGCTGGACTAAGCTTTTAAAACCAGCACAATAATTCAATAAATATCGGAGCATAAATACGGCAGTTCGTCAAGCGCTGACGGCAGGTACAATCAAAGATCACTTCACAGAGAAATTACCTTGGAAGATCACTCTTTTTCTCTCCATCCATGTAGATATTGAGGGTTTCCTTAATGTTCTTTACTTCAGTGAACTTGATTTCAGCTCAGTTCGTTTGAACACAATTAATTCTGTAGTTGTCGCGTTATCAAGCGAATAAACTACATAACAACAACGTTTAATATGTCGACTCCATGATGATACAAAGGTCGCTCGTGTGAAGCACGAGGTCGTCAGTTGGTCACATGACTAATCTGGGTCATGTGACCAGCGGTCTAAAGTAACAACAAGATACATGTAGGTTTTGTCACGCGTGTCACGCCACATCCCCTTCCCTTAACAAAACATAAAATAGAGAACATTTAAGTCAGTGTTCTAGACAGTGTTCAACATAGGTCATAATCATCTAGCCATGCCGGGGGATGTCTGGCTCGACTGGAACGTCTGGGTGGGGTCCCAGAGTCTGTTTCAGTGCCTTCAGGTACTGAACGTGTTGGAGACGGTGTGTCACTCTCCCGATTTTCTGGTACGGGTGGATCTGGGTCCTGGTCTGGTGAGACATGAGAGCTACTTCCATTCTGTGCTTGAGTAGGGTTCACCTCGTCGATGCTGCTGCTTGGATCTGGTGGCGGTTCCAGGGTAAAGCGCAGTTGGCGGCGGTTTCTGCGGAAGGAGCGCCCTTCTACTTCAACTTCATAGGAGCGCCTGCCAAGAGGACGTGTGCAGCGACCTGGGCTCCATTTCTTTTCACCTGGTAGCCTCATGCGGACTGCATCACCAACCTGCAGGGGGGCAAGGTTCTTTGTTCCTCTGTTGAATTGCATGCATTGTAATCTTTTCCTAGCTGCCAGGTTTCTCGCTGTTGCCTGCAGGTCGCTGTTTGGTTTAAGCAACTTCTCAGAAGTTGGCAGTAGAGTGCGGGTGCGTCGACCCATAAGCCTTTGCACTGGCGAGGTGCTAAATCCCTCACTCGGAGTGTTGCGCCAATCAAGAATTGCCAACAATGGATCTTTCTTATCTTCTTTTGCTTTCATAAGCAGTCCTTTACAGGTTTTCACAGCATTTTCGATTTTTCCATTCGACTGTGGATACCGCGGGCTTGTCGTTCTGTGCTCGAACTTCCAAATGGTGGCAAAGTGTTTGAATTCTTGGTTGTAGAATTCAGGACCATTATCCGTGATCAGCATCTCCGGAATGCCATGGCGGGAAAATTGTACCTTGAATTGAGTAATCACAGCTTGTGATGTCTTCTTGTGGATCTCAGCTACTTCAAAGAAATTGGACCAGTAATCCACCATGATCAAGAATGTTTGATGCCCTATGACAAACAGATCAGCAGCAATTTTCTCCCAAGGACGTGAAGGCAAATCGTGTGGTTGAAGCTCCTCACGGGCCTGTGCTGGTCTGTATGTTTGGCATATGGTACAACGCGATACAAAGTCTCTGATCTCGGCACTCATTCGTGGCCAGTACAATATTTCGCGGGCACGGCGAACGCATCCTCCAATCCCAATGTGACTGCTGTGGAGTTGATTCAGCATGTCCCTCCTAAGTGAGTGTGGTACTACAAGCTGTTCACCACGGAAGACCAAACCCTGTGACTCTATCAACTCGCTGCGCTCATCGTAATAAGGTTGAACAGCAGGTGGGCACTTCTTCTTCTCAGGCCAACCTTGCTTGATAACAACGATGAGTTCCTGGATATCGGGATCCGCAGCCACTTGCTCGCGGAATACATCTCGCTTAGGGGGATCAACTGGCAGGTGTTCTTCATGATCCACTGTCTCGAGTGCTCGAATCTCACAAAGCTCCATCTGTGCTCCATCTGTTGTCTTCATATAGGCACGACTCAGTGTATCAGCAATATACATGAGTGGGCCCTTCTTGTACTGTACATCTAGATTATACTTCTGTACGGCCAGACGCATCCGTTGCAAGCGCTTCGGTGACTTGTGAATCTCTTTCTTGAAAACGGATTTCAACGGCTCGTGGTCACTTTCAATAGTCACTACATCACGTCCATACAAGTATTGGTCAAATTTGTCGCATGACCAAACGATGGCCAGCATCTCTTTTTCTATTTGTGCGTAGCGCGTTTCTGTGTCGGTAAGGGCACGGGAAGCATAACAAACGGGCTGACCATCTTGCAGGAGTACTGCCCCCAGACCAGACTGACTTGAATCACACTGCACAGTGACTGGCTTGGTGACGTCATAATAGCGAAGCACGGGTGCCTCAGTCAGGAACTTCTTGATAGTGTTCATGGCAATGGAGTGCTGTTCCAACCACTGGAACTCTACATTTTTGTCCTCTAGCCGTCTGAGCGGTTCGGTCATCTCTGGTAGGTGGGGCAGAAACTTTGCAAGATACGTCACCATCCCCAAAAATCGCTTCAGTGCAGTGACATCTTCGGGTTCAGGCATCTGCAATATGGCCTCAATCTTCTCGGGGTCGGGACTTAGGCCTTGTGGAGTGAGTATGTGACCCATGAATTTCACACTTGACTGGTGTCGTCGCACTTTGGCTCGGTTTAACTTAAGTTTCCACAGGCGGCACTTCTCAAGAAAGGCACGTTCATTTCTCTCCAGGCTCTGGTTAACATCGTGATCAGTAGTGCCAAATCCAGCAATTAGAAAGTCATCTGCAATAACTTCCACTCCTTCCAGGCCTTCCACAAACTCGTGCATTGTATGTTGCCAGACTTCTGGTGCTGGTGCTGGTGCTGACCACTGGTACACGGCGGGGTGGATGCACCACGGGCGGCACTGTGTCATCAGTGACTATATGATACTCGCCTGGGAGGTCTCCCAAGCCGTCAAAAATATCCTTGAATTCGTCTAGGAGGTCGGCAACCTCAGTCATTGTTTGACATACACTGGCAGTGGACTTGTCACAGTCATTTATCGTGACAAGCCCCAGTTCCAAACATGTTCTGTACGATAACAGTGGTGCAAGGTCATCTTCAGTGATATTAAATTGTAACACATTTCTTTGTCCGCGGCGCCATGTGGGGATTTCTGTGGACCCGAGTATCCTGTACCGTTCATTTGTGTATGTTTTAATGAACTTGTGTGAGCAGCGATTTACTTGTTTGAACTCCTCATCTCCTGTGGCACGCCTGTATTCTTTCAAAGAAAGAAGGTTACATTCTGCACCTGTGTCCAGTTGGAAGGTCACCTGACTTTGGGTGCTTTGCTGGCCAACTTCCATGGTTATCAAGGCACGTGACCCAGTTCCTAATTGGCTTATACGAAAAACCTCATCAGGTACTTCTACAGTGCTCACTTGTGCGGTGGTTGATCGACACTTCGACTGAAAATGATTCTTCTGGCCGCACTTGCGACAGGTTTGCCCATAGGCCGGGCACTGGCGATTCGCATGATGATATCCACAGAATCTGCATTCTGGTCGATCACGAGGGGGTGGATCACGTGGTGGTGGATCGCGTGGCTTTCTTTCTTTCTGTCTAACGGCACCAACTGAATCCTCTGATCCGGTGGTCATCAGCTTTAACTGTTGGCTGGTCTGTTCGGCAGCTTTGCAGATATCTATTGCTTTCTGTAAATTCAGATCGTTGACACGCAAAAGCCGTTCGCGGACTTTGTCATCTCGGACTCCAAGGACCAAACGATCACGCAAAATCTCGTCCGGTGTAATTCCGTCGTGAGCACAGTTTTTTGCAATCATGCGCAACTCAGTCATGTATGTGGCAATGCTCTCGCCGGCCTCTTGTTTACGATTATTGAAACGATATCTTTCATAAATGACTTGGGTGCGAGGTTCACAGTACTCGTCGAATTTGGCCAAAACGTCCTTAATGCTGTCTTCCTTCTCGCCTTCGTTCCAAGTAAACGTGTCGAAAGCTTTGACAGCGTCCTCTCCGATGACCGAAAGCAATGTTGACACTCGAACCAGATCGGCTTGCTTATAGATTCCAGCGGCAATTTCGTACCTTTGCCAAATCTTCTTCCACTGTTTCCAGTTAGTAGACAGGTTATCATCCACGACAAGTGGTTTTGGCGGCGGCAGATTCGCCGGAGGCATAATCAACGGTGCAGTTGCTTGCGCTTCTTCGGGATCAGGCATCTCTTCGGCAGACTTCCGAAATACTGAAAATACAAGATGGGTGCCACGACTCTAAATTGACTCGTTTGTCCACAGTTTACGTACCAGCTTGGCTTGTAATCTTCCTAAATCTTCTGCTAGTGAAGTTATAGGACCACTTCTGACACCATGTCGCGTTATCAAGCGAATAAACTACATAACAACAACGTTTAATATGTCGACTCCATGATGATACAAAGGTCGCTCGTGTGAAGCACGAGGTCGTCAGTTGGTCACATGACTAATCTGGGTCATGTGACCAGCGGTCTAAAGTAACAACAAGATACATGTAGGTTTTGTCACGCGTGTCACGCCACAGTAGTCGCGCATGATTTGCTCGCCGTAAAAATAGTAAAACCCTGGCTTCGTTCAGCTCTCCGTTCAACTTGTAAAATGAATATAATGTTCAGCTCCACAATTATCTCGGATCTCCCCATTTTAAGCTAAATCATTTGCACAATTTTCCAGAATATACGAAACTTTAGAAGACACAGAGCGAAGATTCCCTCCGAAGAACATTTTGTCTTGCTCTCGGCTTTTCATTCAACTTGCCAACTTACACCGCAGACATTTTGCCGCGGTTTTCAAATCATGCTTCATTTAGATCGAACTGAAAAATCACTCAGTCGATTTATAATTTTTTACAAAGTATAATACCGAAGGTTAACCTAAAGTTAGTGAAGTATTTAATAAAACAATTATTCCATTCGCCCTTGTTGGATATGAAATGATTATAACCAATTCGGCGCGAAGCGCGCCTCATTGGTTATGCTATCATCTCATATCCAACGCGGGCTCATGGAATAATTGTTAAATAATAATAATAGCATTTATATTGCGCAAATTCCATAAAAATGTAAATGCGCATAACAAAGCTAAAATTACAATTAAAATAGCGATTGAACTTCTCTCATTGCACTTCACGTTACTATTTCTGTAGTAGCCAACTATGTCACAGACAGAAGCAAAAAAATAATCCAAAATAAATACACAATCCAACTGAACATAGCAGCCACATAACATTAACAGCCTTGGTTAACACTGAGAGTGGCAAGAAAAGGAATGCCCAGTTGGAGGTATTGAACAGGAATTTGTATTAGTATTTGTGTTTTTCAAATTTAACATATTTTTGGCATGCTGCCTTTGCAAATGTATACTTGCCACATTGCGTACTTAAGAGGCTGTCTCTGTTAAAACCACCCACTCAATTTCGCCTAAAAAATAATTTTGCCTGAAACTCTGGTTAACTGAAAGACTTTACCGAGGCTAGAACTAAAACAAGTTTAGTTTGGTTCAAAATGATTTTCTGGCTGCGCAGGGAGCCAAAAATATTTTGCCCCGTCAGGGCCCTTCGTAACGTCTCAAAAAATGAAAAATTAGGCATTTTTGGTCGCGCTGTAAAATATTTGATTTGTATCATATAGCAATGAATTTTATATCAATTTTCTCAGAAACCTTTCTACTTTTCATAGAAAGTTACAATGTTGCCCTCAAATTAGCTGGAAAGGCGAAATCAAGCATATTGTGAACCCTACTAATCGCCATCTAACGAAGGCTGAAAATGGCCTTGATTTAGAGGCTAATTGTTAAAAATCGAGACCTAGTTGATAGCTCTAGCCTACATAGCCGAAAAGTGTAGTCCTTTATTGGTATAAATATGCAAAAACCCCTGTACGATTTCAGTATTTCAAAAGTTATGACCGTTTGTATCAGCACATGTGCGAGCATTTGCGATTTTAACGCTGATTGCGATTGGACCCATTGCGGGCAGATTTTATCATAAATACAGCTTACCTACTTCGCAACTCGGGCTTATTTCACCTCAGCCATTTTCCAATCCCTCAGATAGTTGAATTCCATAACAGATCCAGTAAATAGGTAGGCGTTGCCTTCCAAACTTGAGCACTGCCACTATCGAGTCCCTTGTGGTTAGCGAATCAAAGCTCGAAACAATGGCCACATTTCGCGCTAAATAGCCCATTGAAACTTCGGTTGAGAGATGAATCTCTTCAAGAATCAGGCAATAAACTATCCAAGTCTGGTATTTAGGAAGAAAATCGAGACTTCAAGGCATAAATGTCCAAGAAATATCGCCATTTATATCGCTGAATTGAAAGATCGAGTACTGTTGATGCTGCTTCCTCGGAGGTCCGCTCTAAAGAGAGACCGCTGATCACGTGTACCAGCGAGACCGCTGATATATTGTCAAAAAATTCACTGACGCCTGATAGATCCGGGCTAATAGATTTGGGATACAAGCTATAGTTTGATAGGTAAACTGTACAGTGAGATTAATGTTTTGCTCCCTGTTGTACTTTGATCGACGACCATAAGCTACTTGGTGAACATTTATGACACTGAAGGTATGTAACAGATAGTAAATTATTATATATTTGAACTAAATAGTATCATCCACTGATTGACCCTGATTGAGGTTGACTCTCGAGTAGCACGATAGAATGTAGTGTTACATGTATTATTTTCTTACAAAAACATGTTTCCACTCATCTAACCTAGCTGTCTACGTAGCTTCGCGAACCTTCAATGGTAGGGGGGCTGGAACCAGGACTACGAAATAACTGTTTCATGGGACCGCTGACTCATTTTTTACGAGATGGGGGTGGGCATGGCAGGTGGGATTTAAGGGCGGATTTAGGGGGGGAGGGGGGCAGCGAAAAAATATTTCAAAGAGGAGGGGGGCTGTCCAAATAATGAAAGAAAAGAGTGTTCGGGCGAAATACTGAGATGGAAAAGAGGTATCTGCAATTTTTTTAAATTGATAAGAACTTTTCCTGCTTTTTCACGAAATATATCTTTATGGCAACACAGTTCCAAACGTATTGTAAAAAATGCTAGTTAAACATACTAATGTTTAAAACACCAGGTGCATTTTTTTAGGGGGGGGGGGGGGTTAACGAAAAAATACCCTTATGCGGGTGAGTCATGTGAGAAAAATTGCCAAGCTGGTCGTCACACAATTTCCAAATGACACTCCCCCAAATCCCACCAGCCCCTCACCCCTATCTAATAGAAAATGAACGGTCCATTACATGGATCTAGTGAGAAACACACTCACATTCACAGATCATGTCCGTCAGTTTGTCTACGAGGTCTTTCTTTTTGTCTCTCGAATTCACAGGTATTTCAAAGTAGCTACAGATGGTCTTCAACATGGCCACATTGAATTTTTGGAGTGTGTTGCTGTGGTAACGTTCACAGAGGTCAAATGTGTCGTAGCAGATGGGATGCGAGACGTTGATTTCCCTGTTTACCATGTCTACTAGATCTTGTCTGTCGGAATTCTCCTGGAAGCATTGGACGTCTTCCTCCTGGTCCGCAGAGAGCCCGACCACACCCTGATCTTTGCGACGTGTTGCTGCTAGCCGCGAGAAAAAGCTCTGGACTTGGTTTTTCGTCATCCACTCTGTTCTGGTGAACAGACGTTCATTAGATTCATTTTTGGCATTTCGCATGTCTGCTGCAACTTGAGTAGGGTCGGCCTTGCGCCCAGTTTTTTCTCCAAGTGCGAACCGTGCTGTTAGGTATTCTTTAACCTTCTGTGAAAATCTAACGTTGCTCCTCGGTTTGCTTAAGGCCCATCCTGTTTGTAGAGGAGAGCTAGCAGTAGTGTTTTCTGTAGAATTTTGTGGCCCCCTGGATTCTGTCGAACAGCTCTTTGTATCAGCAGTATCTACTGATGAGAATTTGAGTGCCCAGTCCCTTCTGATCGCATCATACTGATTTAGCCTGTTGACAGTATGCTTGCCGACGTCCAAGTGCAGCTCCAGTAGCGCAAACGTTTCGAAAGCCTCAACACATCCAAGCACGGAACATTCAAACAGTGGCGTCGTACTCTCAGTCTTCTTGCTGGCTTCTGAACGACACTTGACTTCGCGCCTCTGAGGAGGATCATAAAACCCTTGAGATTCTGGGGTTTGGAGCACTGTTGCATCCTGGTGCTTGATATAGATCTCGTCATATGGAATGTATTTCCCGTTACCGATACTATAACATTTCCAAACTCTCAGGCCAGAATCTTCATATACGAAGTTGTGGAAGCTGCTGAAATGCTCTATCTTGTTTACAAAAAGGGTCTTCTTTGACTCGTTGACAACGCTGACTGGAGCGGTTGTTCCTTTCACTGGGTGTTGCGTTAATGCGTCTCTCATGTTCACAGCAGTTAGAACATTGTGGCCTTCGTTGCAATAAGTACGGATTGCAGACTTCATTGGACAGAGGATACGATCACAAATATCCTTGCCAGACTGCGGCTCCGAGTAATGGTAACCATAGACTGCAACGCCAACTCTCTTTGCGACATCTCTCACAGCGGCTATCAAGGAGCTGTTGTGATAACAACCAGCTTCATCCGACCTTAGATAGACTCTCTCCAGCAGAGGATTCTTGGTTTTCAGCTGCGTGAGAAGATCTTCAATAATTGACGTGACTGCATACCAGTCCTGAGTACACTGGTCAAACAGGTGCGCATACGAGATGACTTCAGTCGTGTCAGATTGGCTTCGAGATATCACGCTGCTGATGTGCCAACTCAGCCCTCTTTTTCCATACCAGTCACTTTGTTTTTCTCTATAGCGCAGCTGCAGAAACTTCATGGCCCGGTCCATTACGATAAGGCATGAGCTCTGGTCAAGGTTTGAGAGGATATCTTGCTTCGCGCTTCCCTGATTCACGGATCTCATTATGTGAGCTTTCCACTGGGCGATGGCCTCTGAAGCTTTCTCGATGTCGTACACAAGTCATCTTGTTGCTCCGTGCTGTAAAAGCTCAAGGTCTTGCTATCTTTGACAATCTTGTGCATTTTCTCCAAACAGGAAGTGATGTCATCGCATTGAGGGCAGCGAAGCGTATGTTGGTGTGCACATTGTTCTTGGAAATCTTGATCGTTCGGGTCGCTGAGACCAAACTTACGACAATGGTCGGGACATTGGCTTTCATCATCCTGGCAGTGACTTTGGTATTCAGTTTTGAAATACCTCTTACCGTCTTGAAAGGATCTCCGCAATTCATCTGCGACGCTCTTCTCCAGCCCTATTTGATCCAGCTCGTCCACAATTCGGTAGAGTCGCTCAAACTCCACTGACCCGTCGGCTGCTATGTTGTCCAAGCCACTCAGGGACCTATGTTGAGAGGCTTCCCTTACCTCGAGAACGCGAAACAGAGTTGCGCGGCTTAGTGGTTCGAACTGTTCTTCTTCGCAGAACTGAAGGTACTGCCTGACCATTGTTGACCTCGTGACTTTGCGAATGACATTTGGCATTGTGATCTTCTCGCCGCTGTTAAGCCTCAGTTTCCTCGTACCGAACGCCACGTCTTGATAGAAGTAGGGGCGGTTGATAAAGTCTATGAAATGGTCAAGTTTCGCTGGTGGCAGTCGAACTCGGTGAGACGGCGAAGTTTCTACTAAGGAGCCTGGACCACACTCTCGTGCATGAGCTCTAGCTTGTCGGATTTGCCAATCGGTTAACTTGGCGTACGGCTCGTGGATCCTCTGAAGCGTCTTCACTGGATATCGATACGCATACAGGCTCAGAATCTGGGTCTTCACGTTCTTCGTCGTGGCGTTACTATAGGCCTGCATAAGCGGTACAAGTTCTCCGTAGTTTGTCTCTTTATCTGGCGTGAAACAGGACTGATACAGCTCCTGTCCAGCCTTTGGTGCTATGACGTCACACACGAGACTGCAGGCGTCAGTGGCCTTATCAATGCACACATCTTTCTCGTCTTCTCTTGCCTCATCCCATGTAGTTTTCAGCTGGAACATTAAGGGGCTGACCCGGCCAGCATTGGTTGCCACTTGGTTCAGTTTTTCCATAGCACCATTGAACACTGACATTGCCGACTCGCCGGCGCTTTCAGCTACCTCGTCGTCTTCAGAGCTCTGGCTGTCCGGCCCGGACCTGCACCCTAAAGTCCACTCAGCTGTGAGTGCAGCTGTTTTCGGTCGAGCTGGTGTTACGGCTGGGGTTGACGTTACTGCAGCGAGATTCATGGCTGCAATGCGTTTGGCGAGTCTGTGGAAGTGATGAAACAAAATATATAACCCCCATTATTGATTGTTACGTTTTATCCTAGACCTTTCCTAGACCGAATTTTTGCTTGATATCTCATTTTACTCACTCTTCATATTGAGGTTAAATAAACTTTACAATTGGTGTCTTTTTCTAGTTATACGTTTAAATAGTTTTTAGTTTTTTTATTGTTTAACACTATTTACAAATAATAAATTAGGTAGAAATACAGGGAATTCGTTTACATAAGTAAAGAAGAAGATAAAAATTAAAGGGAAAAATAAAAAATATGTGCAGTGACCAAAGTAGCTTTCGCTTTAAAGATGGTTGCTGCCACGTGTAGGTTAATTACAGCAAAATAAGTGATTACAAAAACGTCCGACAAAGAATTCCAACTAAAAAATTGTCAATAATATTGTTTCATAACAGCAAGGTGACTATTAACGAAAGTGGCTTCATTCATACGAACAAACATCCAAGTAGCCTATAATTACCTTGAAGACTCATCCTCCAGTTCATTACTGCCCTGGGCCTGTTGCCCTTGCATCCACGCCATGTTCTCATCAAGCTTGATTTTGTGTAGCTTAGAGCAAGATACACAAATCACTGAAAAGCACAGTAAGTAAGCAATAATGAACATAGAAAGGAATGCAAATTGAAACTGAGCAACACAAAACCAAACAAGGATAAATAACAGTATAACACACAGGAACCTTGTTGTGCCGGGCACGCCCAGTTAGTGCAATATAACAGAAAAGGCAAATTATTTATATAAATATTTACAATAGATCAGACTTACGGGATCCTGTTGGGACATGCTTTCCGTAAATAGTATTGATTTCCCTTGACATGTCAGGATTAACAGCATTTCTGGTCTTCAGTTGCTTTTTCCGGCCGGGATGCAGCGGGTACTGGCATGTGCAACGCGGCTGCCAGTTTCTCCCCATGTCATCTCTGTGCTTCTCACAGATCCATAGCCGCTCAAGCTGATCTGAGGAAAGGTCGTGCGGCAACCCTGACCTGTTCAGGATCAGCTCATCTTCTTCTTCGGTTCCTTTAAGCTGACTAAGGTGCCACTTTTGTAATTGATCATCGATATTATTCCTGCACTCAGAAAGCTTTATCAACCTAGCAGAAGACTCGCTGCAAACTGACTCCCCACTAGTCTCAAATAAACACTTGGATTCCATTTCAGTTACAGATGAACCGCTAAGTAATTGCTACTTTTCCGCTGAATTGCAACTTTGTTTTCATTCGAAACTATGGGCTGTCTGCGATTAAACTGGCTAGCGATTTCACTCATGAGTTTTGAAGCGGACCTCCGAGGAAGCAGCATCAACAGTACTCGATCTTTCAGCGATCTAAATGGCGATATTTATTGATCATTTATGCCCTGAAGTCTCGATTTTCATCCTAAATACCAGACTTGGATAGTTTATTGCCTGATTCTTGAAGAGATTCATCTCTAAACCGAAGTTTCAATGGGCAATTTCCGCGAAATGTGGCCATTGTTTCGAGCTTTGATTCGCTAACCACAAGGGACTCGATAGTGGCAGTGCTCAAGTTTCGAAGGCAACGCCTACTTATTTACTGGATCTGTTATGGAATTCAACTATCTGAGGGATTGGAAAATGGCTGAAGGTGAAATAAGCCCGAGTTGCGAAGCAGGTAAGCTGTATTTATGATAAAATCTGCCCGAGATGGGTCCAATCGCAATCGGCGTTAAAATCGCAAATGCTCGCACATGTGCTGATACAAACGGCCATAACTTTTGAAATACTGAAATCGTACAGGGGTTTTTGCATATTTATACCAATAAAGGACTACACTTTTCGGCTATGTAGGCTAGAGCTATCAACTAGGTCTCGATTTTTAACAATTAGCCTCTAAATCAAGGCCATTTTCAGCCTTCGTTAGATGGCGATTAGTAGGGTTCGCAATATGCTTGATTTCGCCTTTCCAGCTAAGTTGAGGGCAATATTGTTACTTTCTATGAAAAGTAGAAAGGTTTCTGAGAAAATTGATATAAAATTCATTGCTATATGATACGAATCAAATATTTTACAGCGCGACCAAAAATGCCTAATTTTTCATTTTTTGAGACGTTACGAAGGGCCCTAACGGGGCAAAATATTTTTGGCTCCCTGCGCAGCCAGAAAATCATTTTGAACCAAACTAAACTTGTTTTAGTTCTACCCTCGGTAAAGTCTTTCAGTTGCTAGAGTTTCAGGCAAAATTATTTTTTATGCGAAATTGAGTGGGTGGTTTTAACAGAGACAGCCTCTTAAATCCGAATCTAATAATTTTGATGTTACTTTGTGTAACGACTGTGATGGAACAACCTCAACTGCACAAAGTGAAGACTGGAAAAGCTGTGGGCCTTTACAATTTAGTCAAGAATTCTGGCTTTTGGTTAGACATGAATATTATTCCTCAATGCCGCAGCAACAGCGAAAAACTGAACAAACGCGGCCTGTGTTTACATCAGAGGATGTCAGGTTTATGTAACGATTTTCATTTTTTCTTCATAGCTACTGAAGAATGCAAATGCTCATGCAATGACGTCATGTTGGCAGCGATCATTGGAGTTCTTGTGTTGATAATCATTGTTCTGATTATTTACATGGTTTGGCTACACAGGAAAGGTAAAATATTAATAGTACTCTTTAGAGGTTTTATTGTATCTGCTGCTGTTTCTCATAAGTTAATACTGTCCTTTGAATCTTGATCACGTTATTTCTTGTTTCCTTAGGAACTACAAGAGTACAGAGGTACGTTTTAGCTCTACTGGGGGCCTGGGGATGAGATTTAGACTCAATGATTTTAAGATCCTATAGAGATTTTTATCAATATGTTTTGGTGTTTAGTGGAAATTATTATTCATTTGATTATTGATGATGAGGAAGAGGTTGTTTCCTTTTCACCCCTCCGGCATTAGTATTTTACAGATGTATAGATAATAATGCACTATTCGCATGCGCATTGAGCAGTACCCACCTTCAATCGCTGAATCGCGTTGCAATCATTCGTGTTTTATTGCATAACATGGCTGTCAGCTTTTTAAAATTGTAGATAAAGTAGTCTATAACGTTAATGTTAATATTTGTTTTCCTCTGCAGAGGCTGATCAACATGGAAATGTACGACAAACAGTTATATGTAAACGTCGAGGACTTGGTTGTGTAAACGATCAAAAGTGCCATCAATGTCCAAGCCAATCCATATTAATTTTGTTATTCGCTTTCATAATGTAGAACTTAGTTGGTTAATCCTTTAACACCCAAGTGCACATTTCGGCGACTATTGGTGGAATACGCACGTCATAAGATTTCTGTGACATGCACCTGTCAGATGCGATGACACAAAGAATAATCTTTGCAAGCCTGCCTGAATTAAATTTAGCCAGGGTTTAAGTAGGAAAAGCCCCGCGTTTATTATTTGTTGTAAAATCAGTGTCATGTTCAGCTAGCACACCTTCCATTCACATATTAAAATTGTGAGCAAGGTTTGTTTAAAAGTTTGAAAACGTTAGAGGTGCACGTCGCCCTCGAGAGGACGAATGAACCAACACATGGGACAAATAATATTGGAAAGGACTTTTTGAATGTAAATCACTCGCCTAGCGGCTCGTGATTTACAAGCTTTTCTTGTGTTCTCACAACATCCCGCGTGGGTTTATTGCGCCGGTAAACCCATAGAAAGTGCGATTTATCTGTAGGCCATACTAGTAGTAAGGTTAGGAAGTGCGGGCGGTGTGTCGGGTATTATATTTTCAATTGGCTTTGATTTATGAAGCCACTGGGTTGCCATCATGGCTTTATTATTGACTGCTATGTAACTATGTTGGGGTGTTAACTTCAAATTCCGTTTGATACATTTATATTTATTTTATGTGGCAAGCGGAAAGTTATCGTGTCATAATAAAATCTGAGAGATCAATTATTTATCGTACGGACAATATACTGAGTGTTCCAGCACGCTTACTTTAACAACATATCATATTTAGTTATGTAGACAAACTTATAGTCACGTTCCAATAAACTTTACTACAACATTATTTTGTTTATTCGCAATCTTGTAGACGGGCTTTCTTTCAGCTTTTGTTGTTTGATCTACACAACGTAAAAATATGAAAGACAGCTTTTAAAATTTAAAACATTTCTTTGAAGTCTATGGCCCCTTTCAGAACTGACTGAACATAGCTTTTTGTTGGTGCCCGAGCAAAAACCGTGCTTGTGTCTGAACAGGCTTTCGTCAGTTCCCGCGCCTGTGTGAGCGGTTCCCGCGCTTTTTTACTTTTCTCCCATGCCTCCCTGCGATCCAAGTCACCAAAATGGCGGCAGGCGCTAAATGGACAATGGAAGAAATCATTGCTTTACTGGATGCGTACAGCAAGAAAAACGTCCATATTCTCCGAACATTTTCGGGGTGTCACTGCGATAAATCGATGCAGTTTGTATCTTGATTCAAAACATATTGTTGCTATTGTATCACTTAAAACCAGTTGATCTTGTAGCTCTTGAACAGCTGTTGAGCTATTATGGAATAAAACAATCACCAGGATGCAGGCCGCTAAACATGTACACATTTGAGTACACTGAGTAAACAACCATACACGAATTGCACATGGCGAACAGTGTCGCGAACCATAAACAAATATTTGGGCACCAAGCCTCCTGCTCGAGTGTGAACATCCTCGTTCCATGGCACTGGGGTGTCTGAACAACGTCCATTTTAGGCTATGTTCACACTTGGTGCCCAAGCACTAGTGCCTGGTCACCGGCACAAAATGGTGGGTTTTCCCTATTCCCTACAGTAACAACTAAAAAAAACAGTCACACAACTTTACACTGGTAAATAGGGAACTGACTGCTGCACTGGATTAGAAAACAAAGAACGGGAATGCAAATGTGGAAAAGTCAAATCCCCAGAAATTTTGAAACAAGCAAACGATTTTCGATGGAATCCTCTGCGTAACCATCCTTTGCTGACTCAGACCGCCATCTGCCATGACGTTTCCAACAACCTAAATGAATGTAAGCTAATATTAGTTGTTTCTGGTACAAACTCCTAAGAAGGCCCAAGATAGATTCCCTTGCTCTAGTGTAACTGAGAGGTTTTACCTTTTGAATGAGTTTGTAGCCGGACTTGATCTTAACTACGGGTTTAAACAAATAATCTGAATTTGCACTACATACGTCGATGCTTGCCAAGGACATATACTTTTCATTTCAAGATTCACGACAGGACAAGTCACCTTGTCTGATCTATTAATCACTACTTCGTTGCCTTTTCTATACTGATCCGTCTTACTATTTGTGACTTTGATAGTCAAATAAGTGTCGCCGATACTGATATCTCTGATAGTAAGAGCTGAAATTTCGCTAAATCGAAAAAACCCTGCAAATAATAACAATGCCATCGAAATATCCCTGCGTATAGGTATTCAAACTCACTACTATGCTCATACTTAGTACAACGCGCGATAAGTGCTCCCTTAGAAATGGGTGATTTCTTTACAACAGGTTTGGCATTTTGCTGTTTGGCTCCCTCGATAATATTTTTAACAAACGGACTGTTCATGGGATTGGGAGCGCCAGAAATATCATGAACCCATTTCAAAGCACAATAACTGGTTTCTATCACAGAAGCTGAAACATGACTATCAGACAAATGGCAAAAATACAGAGCAACGTCGACAACGGTATCCGGGAACACATTAACTAAATATTTATCGTTAGCGAAATTAATCCACCGATTTAAGGGATTAGTATAATTAACTACAGTTCCTGTGGCCTTTGCCGCAAGGACAGTTTTCTTTAACATATCAAACAAACGTGGGGATCCGCTGGATTCAGCTCGCTCTTTTATCTCCTTCCAAAAACCTTGGCTGAAGATGTTCAGACCTGCAAAAACAAAGACTATGGCCCCGTCCACACGTATCCGTTTTCGTTTGAAAACGCAAAACGTTTCTTTCCGTTTTTCAAAATTTATCCGTCCACACGTAGCGTTTTCGAATCGTTTTTGCCCGTCCACGCGTATACGCAAAAACGATTGAAAACGCTTCAAATGCCTCTAAAGGGCATGCGCGCCACTGAGTTTAGCCGAGCCTGCGAGTTGTTTGTGGCTTTTTATCGCTTTCAGTTTTGCTACATGTAGTCTTTGGAAAAAAGCATTCAAAAATGTCGAAAAAGAGAGACCGCGATCCTTTTGGTCAGCACAAACGCATGCGCAGTGAATTGAACTCGACCTCTTGACGTCATCGTTTTCGAAAAGTTCCGTTTTCAGGTGTCCACACGAGAACACGAAAAACGCTGTTTTCAAAAGTTTCCACTTTGGAAAGCGTTTTTCAAAAGTTTCCGTTTTCGGTGACCGTTTTCATCGGATACGTGTGGGCGGGAGGCGAAAACGGAAAGAAACTTTTGCGTTTTCAAACGAAAACGGATACGTGTGGACGGGGCCTATATGTATGTGATTTATCCGCACATTCTTCCTACGCTAACAGACTATGTGGAGCCACCTGTGGGCGGGATGAGCCATCTGTAGACAATTCCTGATACGCCACCTGTGGGCTTGTCACTATGTGGGCACTTCCGATAGACAGTAACATGTTGTGTACAGCTTTACGTTCTCGCCAGGTGGAAACTCTTAGCTTTTTCATTAACTGCCCATAACCCCTGGCAGAATAACTGCTGCTTTGTTGATACTATGTAACCACCGTATCCCTGTTCTGATGCGTCTGAATAAACAACAGAATCGAAAAGTTCTTACCATTTAAGTGACTCACATTTCTGTCCCAAAAATTAAGTTCTTCCACCAACTTTTGAGAAAACGGTACAATTGAATCCCATGATGTCCAGGGCCCGGTTGTTCGAAAGCCGATTAACGCTAATCCAGGATTAAAAGTTAATCAAGCTTTTAATTTCTCTTGTATAAAAGTGTTTTTCTCTGCTGATGTTTTGTAAAGTTTGAGATTAGTCAAATTCAAAACTGAAGGACAAAAAATATAAACAGAAATCCTCACTAGAAAGTTACAAAATAGAAATCAAAATGCACGCTAATCCTGGATTAGCTTAATCGTCGTTTGAACAACCCGGCCCTGGATTCTATCGCATAATACATGTGTCTGGTGTATAAATAAACCCTCGAGCCAATGGCCTTTGAGATGTATATTATACGGCCAGCAAACTGTGCCAATTGTTTAGCAGAAACTCTGTGGGGGTTGGCCAGGATAACTGAGAGTGAACCCTAGTTTCTGTTACATATAACCGGTTCTCTGTCATATTGAAGACATAACCCAGCCAGGTCTGAGTTAGAGCTGGCTCCCAATTGCATTTGTTGTTGCTGAGAACAAAGCCTAGTTTGCCGAGATCTCCCTTAACTGCTTTGGAGTCTTCGGACGCAGTCTCGATGGGTGAGTTCCCACACAGACCATCATCCAGGAACATGCAAACTTTCTTACCTGAACTTCTCCAATGACTCACTACAGGTTTAAGAAGCTTGGTAAATATATAGGGAGCAGTTGCCAGGCCGAAAGGCAACACATTAAACACAAAATATGTTGAGGTGCCGTGATACTGCCACTGAAACCCCAAGTACGTTCGATGACTTTCAAAGATTTCAATGTGGTGGTAAGCACTTTTAATATCGAAAGTATAAAGATAATAACCATCGCCTAGCAATTGTTGGGCAATACAAACGTCTTCGCATTTGAATTTGTATTTGAAAAGATGTGGATTTACGTGTCGTAAATCCAAAACCAAACGCTTTTTCCCGTCATCTCGAGTTGACACGTAAGGGGATTAACTACCCATGGGTGGTGGTCAACAATAGATATGAGCTGACTTGTCAACAGGTCATCGAGTGCTTCTGTTACAAAATTATGATTGTCTAAAGCGGACTTATTATTTCGTAATATAACTGATTCGGGAATTGTCATCAATGGTAACTTGTAACCCTCCCTGATTACGCTTAAGACCTGTTCAGTTGGCTCTATTGACTCCCAGGCGTGAAGGTTCCGTTTAAGCCTCCCTCGGACGCCGTCGTGCGTATCGTCGCTCTCCATAAAATCCCCTTTCTCGATAAATATTGCATCGTCTGACTCGCACGAGCCGTCCTTACTACAATCAGTTATATCGCAAATATCATGCGAGTTCTCTAACGCAAATTCACTACCACTCAAGTTTAAATCTATCAAACAATTACTTAACTTCTTTCCTTCAAGTGCCTGTGCAACTGCCAGCAATGGACATTCGTTTCGCCAATGGCCTATCTTTCCACAGCTGAAACAAGTTCCACTCCTCTTGAATTGCCCGGTAAAACCAGGTTCTCTTATTAATTTGCGGGTAGTTCAGGGGTTTAAACTCATATACGCGACTTTAAATATAAATTAGAGTAGCTTTCTTTGCGGACTCGACAGCAGCTTGAAATTTCCCTCGTAAACGCAGCGGTTGCTATGCGTGTCTTCGTAATCTATTTATTTTCAGATGTCTTTTGCAGAATGGTCTCATGAGTTCAATTATCCGCCCCTTATCTGTCTGATTAATATTGATTCCTAATAATTATTATTCCTATATGGAATAATGTCAATCCCTCAAATCACTACACACAAAGTGAAGAGAATCGTGTAATTTTCTTTCCCCCTACGAATCGACGTCGACAGATCTTGATATGCTCACTATTCGGTTAACAAAGAATGTCTGGAATGCGGGAATCGAGTGAGGGAGTGCCAGCGAGTAGTCCACAATGTTCCACGAAAATAATGATAAAAAATTCACAATTCAATTTTTGGAAAACACCTCGTACGGCATGGCCCTGGGAGTGAGAGCTAACTGAACAAAAATGGTGGTCTTCCAGCTTCTGTTCTTTCTTCGTGGCTATCACTAATGAGGTGAAATGAATTTATAATATAATATATAAGGTACAAAGTAAAAACACGTACGAAGATGTGAGTTTAACAAGCATTTAATGAGCACTACAGTTGGTTACATATTAGACTAGTAAAGAGCATTAAAGGCCATGGGAGAAATGTGTGGCAGAAGACCTTTATTCAGCGGCGGAGAGTAAACAATCCGGATCACAGCCAAAACAATTGCACATATTCACATCCTTGGCACCGAGTCATGATTAGGATCATCTTCCACAGGCAACTACCACACATGTTCACCCTGTTGGCTACAAAGCTGTTAATCAGCATATAAAAAGTAAGGTTTCATTGTTAATATATTAAATTTATCAGTATTTAATTAGCACTTTAAAGAAGACTGACATTGTGTGGCAGAAGCCCTTTACACTGCAAGAATAAACATGCATTCAAGACAATGGTGCCTCAGGTAGACTCTCATCGATTTTCTTTTACCAAAAGGTACATTATCATTGCTTCATAAACTTTCTCACCCAGGAAACTAACTTTTTTTAATATAAAAAGTAAATGATGCTATTACACGTTGCACGTCTATAAATTTCCATTATTATTTTGCAATCAGCTGGATGTTTTGAACATCTCTCTCTATAAATATTGGACTATTGTTCATCCTTTATCAGCTAAAGTGTGAACCCAAACAAGTGAATACCAAAAATGGAACGCCATAAAACATTGGCGAATTGTGTAAATAAATAAATAAAGTGTCTAATCGCAAAAAAAAAACAGTGAACAGCTAGGTTAAAGAAACAACAAAAAGAAAATGATTAATACAAAATATTTCTACAATATTGCCAGTACACAATGTTAAAACGTCTCTTAAAAATAACTAACATCTCTTTAAGACATCGTTGTATTGAACTAGAAAACACAACCATCAAAGTAGATAAAATGAAACGCTGACGTGGTGTTAGAAGAAGAGGATCGAAGGAATAGAAATGGCATATCTAAGTGCCTTGAAACACAAAATTAATGATTGCTTAACTAAAACACAACAAATGGCCAAACCAACAACAACAGTATGAAATGATAAAAAGATTTCACCCCAAGGAAGAAAAAAAAAAGCGACAATTTAAACACTTAGTCAAGGTTCAAAGCGACTCAAAGGAGAACATTCCACACAAATAGTATATAATGTTGTGCACTAAGTGCGTTTTGTATGGGACTTTAATTTGTTTTTAAAATTATTGAAAATTACCAAATTGTGATATTGTGACCCTTGCTACATACCTACAATCCAAGTCACATATCAAATATAATCAAGCTAATTTACCTTATCTACACAATTGTTATAATAATTGATCGTGACCTGTGAACATTAATTAAAACTCCGTGTTGACATCTTGTACAGAAAGTATGCCTCTGCAAAGAGCCGCTCACAAACTGAACAGTTTGGTTGACTAGAAGAGCTTATACTCCTAAAAACACCTGTTGAACTAAACTAAAAATTACCACAAATGGCTAGATTCACCATAAAGTACCTGATTAAGCCAGCATTTACGCCTCTACACAGTTGTGATATAGACTAGGCCCTACACTAACACCCACTGTGCTCTAGGCGAGGTGAGACGAACAGGAGGCTTTGCCGGCAGTAATCATGAGATGCTACTAGCAAATGACCTGTGTGAACTCAGCTATAGTTATTTAATGTTTTGTTGGTATTGGTGTTGGAGACAGTGTGAGTCTACAATACCTTGTTCCAAATCAGACTAAATCTATACATTCATTGAAAAGTGCAAAGATTTGGGTTCATTAAAATATCATTCTTAAACGTCGGGACTACCTAGTCTTAAATCTTTGGCACTTTATAAATAATAGCTTACAAAGCAAGCATTAATTCATCCAGAACCCTAACCATTTGTGAAAATAAATTATAACTTCGTCTACATCTCGATCCCGATGCGCTCAGCTAAATACGGTTTTCAATCATTATGTTGATTGTCGTTAAGAAAACGTAGACTATACTTAGTTCTCTTCTACTCGTAATATACATGTACCATAACGAGAACGCTGAAGGAGACTATATACTTGCCTTTAGCACTCCACCTTTGGAAATGAAAATACTAAAAACTAGATTTTATTCAGTTACAAAAGAATGAATATGTACATATCAGCTAACAAATTCTTGAAATTCTAACGAAATTCTAAGTCGAGAAGCTGTTTTCTTATTATAAACTACACCGTCTACTTTCACGGTTTACCTGTACGTTAAGGTAAAATCTAAACATGGCTGGACAAATATAGAAGACACTCTCTATAACTATAAAAATATAAAAGTAACAGGTTAACACATGTTATTATTACATGCACAAGCCACACAGCAAGGCTACAAAAGGATACAAAACTATCCCACACGGCTACGTGTTTAAAAAATAACTTTTACAGTGTTAGAAAAATATATCAAGCAAAGCGTCTCATCTATTCTACAATGAAAGGACAATTTATAATTCAGCTGTTAACAACTAAGACAATAAACCAGCCACTAAGACTATGTCTATAACTATCTTACAGAACAACTGATACAGCTCTCGAGAAAGAAAACTGGATCTCACTCACTTGCATAAGCAATGAGCTCTTCGGGCACTTTAACAAAATGAAACTACAAACAAGACTCATTATTTGCTCTTCCATCTTTTCCATCCGCGCCTGTGTTTTTGGTGTCGGTTGCTGGTCCCTGACTGCTATTACTGTTAGCCAGTGCAGCTTGTCCCTGACTGTTAGAGTCTGTTTCGGTTGCTTGCCCTTGGCTGTTATTACCGCCAGGTAACTTAGCACCCTCCTTCAGAAACTGGGTGATGTCAGCATACTCTGTTTCACCATATGGTGAAGGCTTTTTGAACGGTGGCAAAGGTTGAGGCGAGGTGGACACTTTAGGCATTTCTCGCATTTGATTGAAGTCACCCAAGTCAGCATACATACACTCACCAGGCTTTGCTTTCTGCTGAAAGTAGACAAAAAAATCCAAATAATCTTACATCACTTCCAGCCTGAAAGAACTATGAAGTCTCTCGTCATGCGCTCATTCCATCCGCCGCCCCAGAGAAGTAGCACTATATCTGCGTAGTATCTGTTTGGCTGTTGTTCTAATTTAAAGTGCCTATAACCCCAAAAACTTTTTTTTGTTTCTAAAAAATCTATACATTTTTCTGAGCAGAACGCCGAAAAGAAAAATCTTTTTGGTTGAAACCGCGATTTTTTATGAATTTTCAAAGTCTCGGAAAATCGCATTATTTAAAAACATGACCGAGTAGCAGAACCATCAGAAATTACTGGATCTAGCCCAATTCGTGACGTCATTCCAGGCCATCAATCGATCGCTCGCGAGCCTTGAGTTGTGTCTTCGTTCTGAGCTAGAAATGCGTGCAAAATTGAGCCGAGCCGTTCTTTGCCGTTGCCGTTGCTCTTAGCACTTCAGAGATCAAGATTTCATGGTCAAGTTTTCTGGGTTGATCGATCGGCGAGTCTGCAGCGAAGATTGAGTAAAGATGAAATTAGAGTTTCTGTCTTTGTACAAATTAAGCTTATAAGGACAGGACTTCAATTTGCTTTGTTCGGGTTCCAGAAGTTTCGTAGAATTCAAGGTAATAATTTATTCTTGCTGAACCAAAATATTATCTTTGTTAAGATGCATTAAGCGATTCTAGTACAGTGAGCACGGCTGATTTAATTCAGACTAATTTGCTCAGTCTGTTTATACAGTGTTTATACTACGCGAACAATCCGGCGACACATTTCATTTGTTTATACTTTACTGATCTGGCGACATCAAAGGAGGACAGATTCTCACCGAAAAAATTCGACATCTTCGGGCTTTAGCATTATTTCATGAAACTGCTAAGCTAAATCATTTAAAAGCAAAGTAAGATATTCCCAATCGAATCGTAACTTCGAACAGAAGCTTCAGAAGATTACTGTCTGAATAGCGCACGGCTTCCGTACGAGTATCCACTGCAAATAATTCATACATGAGTCCAGACTTTCGTTCTAGAACTTCCATGCAAATACTTAAGCCAATTCAGTATTTTCCATCGTTGTTTAAACCTCTGAAGCGATTCTGTTCATTCAATTCAGCTGTGTGTGCCGTGTGAATGTCATAATTTCCCTGTTGAGCGACACCGCGTGGACTGGTGTTTATTTCGGCTCGCGGACGGTCTCCTCAAGCAATTTACATGATAATCTTTCCCTACCTAATTCATAATATTATATTTTTAACACAAGTTGTAAGAAATTATTTTTCAAGTATTCAAGCTACTTTAGTCTCGTGTTTGTGGAAGTGTCTTTGGACGGGAGGTTGCGTGACATTTCTGTGAGTTCGGCTCGATACAAAGCGTATAGACATAGCGAATTTATAGTCCGAATCAATTCCACAGCTCTCGTAAAAAATAGCGTAATGCATTAAACAAACGTATAAATATTTCAGGTTACCCAGAAAAAAGTTATTACATTGACATTCTACGAAAATTCTGTAATACCCATCAAGATCAATTCCTCTGCTTTCCAGTTCAAAACTGGCGCCAATTGCCTGGAATGACGTCACTAGTCTCAGTCTCCCTTTGACTCGGCCATGGGGAAAACAACCCTCACTTTGACGGCCCATAGAAAATTGCCGTTTTAACCAAAACAAAAATTTTTTACGGAATTTTGCTTAGTATAATATAAACATTCATTTGGGGCAAAATAATTTTTGGGGTTATAGGCACTTTAACCACTTAGAGATACTACACTTGCTAAGCCACCAATATGCAATGTTTTGGCAGGGATCTTAGACATCTCGCTCGTGTGTGGGATGCAATAAGCGCGCAACAATAGACGTATGTTTTCTCAGCATTAGTATAGGTAATAGCATGAGTTATAGTAGTTGGAAATAATACCGCGAGTAATATTTCAAAAGTGTCCAAATATCACGAGTCGCTTTTTACGAGTCGGTATTATTCCAAATACTACGTACAACTCATGCTATTATTTGTTTATAATACAAGGTAAATATCCTACCCGAGTACACGACGATCGTAGCTTCACAGTTGTCATTGGAGCTTCATTTTGAAACGTTTAAGTAATGGAATGCTTTGTTCAGCTTAGTTATACCACACAAGTGTTTTGCTTTCAATATTCGTAGGTTTTTGGACACTTTGACAGATAATCTCGTTGAAATGCCCACTTTAGTCCACACGCTAAACAATAGAAATGTCCGCCATCTTGTTTTTTTCTTCTTAGAGTCAATCGTCACACTTGCCATATTTGGAAGAGAGTGGTATTTCAAGACTTGAAATACCACTCTCTTCCAAATATGGCAAGTCAAGAGTGATATTTGAGATAAATTCATCTCGTTTTGACCAATCAGCGTTCAGAAATTTCTCAGCCTGTATTATAATATAGGGAATAACTGAAATTGTTTGTAATCAGTTATGAAATTAAAAATGATTGACTGTTACGGCAGCTTGATTCGGCCAAATAAAATGGCGGACAAAAGTGTGACAAGATTCAAACTACAAACCAGAATTATAATGCAAAGATGTGAAAACAATGCGAAATACAAGTTTAAATGTTCTCCAAAGCGAAACGAGAAGGACAAAACACTCAGCATACGAACCAGTTACTTGAGATAAAAGGTTCAATCATTCTGTGTTTTTTTTACAAATGAAAAAGCTTAGAGACTTCTGGAGTTGCAGAAAGAAAAGTTCATTGCCATATATCAAAAGGTGGAAAATACATTTAAGAGGCAAATCTAACCTGTGCAACGTCCAGTGAAGAAACTAAACTCAGACAGAAACATAGAGTTGTACATGAATGTCCTCCTCTGCTGACAGAAGCCGTTTAGTGGCTTTTAAGCTCAATATTTTGGCATTCTGGTTTGAGCATCATGTGCTAATGGTCGCTCAAAAAAGTAATGAAGTTGGGAGAGTTTTCTACTCGGCGTGCAGTTCGGTGTAGATAAACACAGCACGGAGTTCGTGGAATTTCTCAAACCCACCAAAAAACAGTTAAGCCTAAAGCGGCAACAAAATCTCAAAGGCTTTAAATTTGAAGAGGATTGAAGATTTGATGGAATCGTAAAAACGTTTCATGCAGCTCTTGCAGAGAGAGAGAGAGAGAGAGCATGAAAATTCATGCACGAATTAACATGTCAATTTTCAGCCAATAAAGTTGAAGGAGCTTGACATTAGAGTGTGTCACGAAAACTATCAAAGCGTGACCGAAATTGTTGTATGTATATTATTAACAAGTAATCACATGATTTTTTTTCGTGCAATTTATATAAATAAATGAGCACTCGTAATTTTTTCAAAAGACCACAAAGAGACCACAATCCAGAAACCAGATTCAGATTCCCATTCCAACAATCTACTTTTTGATTGCAAAATCTGGATTTGATGACTAAGAAAATGAACATTAACAAAACAAACTAGACAGAGAATCTGGTGCTACTGGTAAGTACACACCGAAGGTTATTCAGTTGTTTATATAACCAAGCTATGTAGTATGTACTGCTTGGGCAGTCAATTTTAACTGTTACGTTTTGACTAGTGGATGAAATCTGTGAACACATCTTTCCCAATAACAAAGTAAAACCCGTCATTTTTGGCGAATTTGTTTCTATTGACTATTTATTGATTGTGAGTTCGGAGCCTTTTTTAGGTAACAGTACTGGTCCTGAAATCGCGTTGGTTTGGATTTTATGACAGTCATGGAAAACGTCTCTAAGAAACTTTCACATCAATGTGCCAAAATTCAGTCTACGTCTGTTGAAAAAGATGGACGCATCCACAAGATTTGCTCGTAAAATCGGGTTTGCACCCAGTTGTAATACATCATGCGTTGATGCAAATTCCTGAGCCAACAGAAACACAGTGACGCTGCATAGCATCACAGGTATTACTGTGGCAACTACACTGTACACTACAGCAATGAATAAGAAGTACCAGAGAAAAATAAGACACTTGCAAATAAGAGCACTTGTTGACATACCTTCTTCGATTTCTTTGACATGTCGACTTGTGCATAAGTGGCATCCGGTTCTTCTTTCTTCTTCTTCTTAGAGTTGTCCACGACAGCATACTGATCTTCAGTAGGCTTCTGCTCTGCAACTTGCTTATCTTTCTTCTTTTCTTTCTTTCTTTCTTTCTTTCTTTCCTTTCTTCGCGGACTTGTCTACACAGCATAGTTAGGCACTGCTGCAGGACCTGATGCCCCCTGGCTCTGTTCGGACTGAGGTCCTGCTTCTGCATACCCGTTATTGTCGTGTACATAAGGCTTCTCATCTCGAGTGCCGTCTTGCTTGGAACTGCAACATTCGTGCATATTTTATTATACCAAACTTTTGTTATTTACAGCCTTTTCTAAAACCATTTTATTCTTCCAGATTCAACATGAGTGAAATCACACAACCAGAAAAGGTAATTCCACTATATATTTTTTTTAACTTGGCAGAACAATTCCAGATTTTTTTTTCTATATGCCCTGACTCTGTATGCACTACAAAATTATTTTAAAATAATTATAATTTTCTTCATTGCATTCCACGAGTAGGGATTAACCTTGTAATACATAAATGACACACATCATTAATTTGTCTTTCTAAACTCAGTCAAACAACATCCAATATGGCGTCCAAAAATGATAACTGGCAAGGCAATATGAAACTTTGCAAACAAAGTCTAAAGAGCAGGTAAAACATGACAACCCTTCACTTCCCACTAACCGAACGCCTGGAACAGCGGCTAAACCCTGAAAAGAACTTCGAAATGTGAGACCCACATTTGTCTTTCATTGTATTAAGAAATTAGAAAGTAAGAACTTTCTGGTGCTCTCACACAAAAATCAAGATTTTATGGATTTATCCGGCATCCATGAAAAGAGATCTGGTGATTAATAATTCACATAAACCCTTTTTACCTAAGTGATCTAAGCAATATTTATTAGTGCAATGGGGATATCTAAGAATACTACTGTTAGTAATACACATTAAATTCAAAAGGAAAAGAGGAAAGTACTTTACAGTGGTTGTTCTTCAACTGCAGAATCGTGGACTTCATGAAAAGATAACAATGGAAAAACGTTAGTGCGACCCAATAACTGAATAACCAAAGTACAAATTTTCACAGACAATCACAGATAAAACAAAAACAAATTCAAGCCGGCAGCTCATCATAATTGGACAAGTGATTATTGAACTGGTCCATTTTAATACAACCGGCTATGCTTAGTTAAGGAGTTTGTAGGGTAAATTAACTGCTGACATTTCGACCTTTGTCAGTGATATCAAAGACAGAGGCTCCACCGCATTATCAACTCCAAAATTGCTTTAAATAACCTGCTCTGTCAACGCCTTAGTAAAAATGTTTACAACAGTTTTTTATAAAAAAACTTATTCCTGAACTGTCGGCTTGTGAGAGTTTCAAATATTATGTTTATTATCTAAGTTAATATTAGGAAGTTTTTTCGCAAACTGATGATCGATTTTTTTTTATACCAGGAGTTTTATAAAAAAGTTCTTGTAAAAGCTTGTGGGGCGCGCATGTGTACAGGCTTACCATACTCTTTGTGGTCACAGTTTGCAAGATATCAAAATATCACTTGAAATGTCTTAAGTTAATAATTGCTATTATGAAAATTATAAAGGCAGTATGTCAATGTTGTCCTCTATCCCCCTTCTACAAAAAACTGCTCTTGCACACTTCTATGTTTAACCGCTATCTTGTTTGAAAGAATCCGCTATCAGTGATATACAGAATAGTGGCTCTACAGCCATAGAGTACCCATCTATAGAGTACCATAAAGCATCCTCAGTAGTTATGATGATTTTCGCTTACGCATATGCTCACGCTCCACGCATACGCTCACGCATACGCTCACGCTATGCTCACGCATACGCTCACGCTATGCTCACGCACATGCTCATTTACACGCTCACGCTCACCAAAGTAACTCACCTCTGGGATCTTTTCTACATTTCCTCTTCTTGTGTACACACCATGCACTGATACCAATGATGACACAAATAATGACAACTCCCGCAACAGCACAGATAACAATGATCCACAAATTTACTAAAATAGTCAAAGGCAAAAGAGAACACAAATACAATTTTGTATCTTTTTGGTAAATAAGCGTCAGTCTATCCTAAAACGTATTTACAATGACGTTTTTAAAGGCGTATCTATTGTTATAATTAAAGAAACGACAAGTCAATAATATTATCTTGAAACAAGCGAGACTGTGCCCGACTTAACCCAGAGACCCAATGGCTAGTGCTAAAGTGTTTAATATACGTTTTTAAAACGTGTTACCAAAATTTGCAAGATTATGCCTAGTGAGCAATTGAGCATTCAAACATTAAATTAATAAGGTACTTTATTATATGGCTGGCTCTATGGACGGGCAAGATGAAGCAAATTCTGTTCTCTGATTGCTACCCGCACGGTCAAGATGGAGCCACCTTGATGCTCGGGATGGCCTGCTGTGTTCCCGCAAGAAAACTTTTTTACTGCACCACCGGTTTCAAAAGCTTTTCGTTTATAATTTGCACGAAGAAACAATATTTTTCCGAGTCAACCAAAGATTTTTTTTCTTTCTAGCGATGGGGTCATTAACTTAATTAAGTTAATTTATTAAGTTAATCATTAGCTTAGTTGACAGTCCAGTCCATCGTGCAGAGAGTGAGCGTGATGTTGAAGTGCTCTGCGACGGGGAAACCGGGCAAGTTCTTTTTAGTACTTCTGAGGTGCTCGCTGAAACGTTCCTCAGAGTACGTCCGGTTTCGCCGATGTAGATGGCAGGGCAGTCGGCGACAGAGATGGCAGTATAACAACAACAACAACAACAACAACAACAACAAACTTTATTGAGTCTTACATTAAATACATAGATTTTCACCTCCAGCAAATTAGTGCAGGGCTATTCGAGGCGGGAGTGAAGAAAAACAAATTATAATAAGGGTAGCTAACAATAGAGTTTTAGTAGTAATAAAGTGAGTAAGTAAGTAATATAAATATAATAAGGGTAGCTAACAACAGTGTTTAGTAAGTGTAACCGATACCGTTTCGTTAATCAGTAATTCGTGACGTCTTACTGAGATCAGTTTTCTGGAACACGTGCGTGAAGATTATTGCGAAAGTTTCTGCGAAAGAGTTTCTCTTAGCTCGGGTTATTTCCTGCGATATCTGCGAATTCTGTGTTGCGTTTCCAGGCAAGAGAGAGGATAATCGGTGAGATATTTTTTTGTTCATTTTTGTATTGCCTTTGTACTGTGAATCGTTACATATAGGTTACTTTTGTATTTGTTATTGTTACGTAAGCATTTTTAGTTTCGTCTATTCGTGTCACTCAGTCTATAAATTTTATTGTATCCTTTATATTTTGACGTTTTGAATATCTGGAAAATAAATCGAATTGGAACTGCCCGACTTGTCTTCCGATCTCCTCCTCCTCGATATCCTCCATTCTAATTTGCCGACAATCTGCGAACAAAAACACTGGCTTGCGAGCCTGGCTCAGTTACAGTCAAACGATTTCTCTCGATTGAACCTCTGATTGCTGAATCTTTATCGACCTTTATCATCCAAGTCAGTCTAATTGCGAAGAGAATCATGCGATTAAATCGAGGAAACTGAGAATCCATGGAAGGCACGTCGGAAGCCTTAATAGGATACCCCGCGGGCTTCTGAGAATTCACTCGACGAACAGAAGTCCAAGAGTCACGTCGAAGCCGAGAGAAAAACATCCGACCGAGAAGGGCTTTGAATACATCCACAATCTCGCCGTCAGGCTGTTACTACAGCGAAGAGGTTATGGAGAAAACAGATAAATTCATTAATTCGCTCCTCGTTACTCAAAGGACATTGCGACCACAGCGGGGTGCAAGAACTGGAGAAGAAAATGACGCAGTTCCTAGTCACATGAAGCATTAGAGGCCATAATGGATGGCGAAGAAGAAAGAAAACTCATGTATGAGGACTTTGAAGTCATCTCTCGCGAAAATAATGATACTCTCAGAATGGTCAACGAACGAATCAAGTTCTTGGAACAAGAATTGGACTCGAAGGGCTCATTAATATCACGATCGACCAAAACAAGCAAAATCTCCAACAGGTCGAGCCGCAAATCATCTTGTACGTCCTCTGGAAATTCATCCTTATCTGCGCGACAGAAGAGGGTCCAACTTGAAGGAGACATCGCTTCTCTAAGAGCAACAATGGCTCTCGCTAAGGAAAGACAAAGGAAAGAATTAGAACATCGAACGAAGATGGACGAAGTACAAAGGAAAAAGATGGAAATTGCACGAGAAGAAGAGCGTGCCAAAGAAGAGTTAAAGGTTCTAGAAGAGAATTTTCGGATCAAACAAGAATTAGTCCAGAAGGAAGCACAAATGATTGCGTCCATTAAGCATGAAGACAATCATATTGTCCTAGATGAATTTCCAATGAGACCTCCCGTGGAGATGGGCTCAAGGGAACTTTTGGAGAAATTTCTCGATGATCAATCAGCATCGGTGTCTGATGTACACGTATCTACTCCAAATCAATTACCTGTCCCCTCAATTCCCTGGCTACCAGTTGGTGAACCTAAAGAAAGGATTATTGCATCACAAGCAACGAACTTGGGCCCACTGAATCCCTTCTCGCCGCCTTTCAAACCGGTCTACACGATAGCGAACACTCCTCTTACAACCCTTTTTCAGAAGCTCTACGAACCACGACCACTCCATCCGGAATTAATGGGGAGAAACCCAAGTATCACTCTTTGAAACAGTTGACAGAAGTCCCGAAGGCGAAGTTCAATCAAAGCTACTCGAAGTTGCGGTCTTCCCCTCCCGGAACCAGGAATATTCAATGGAGACCTGCTGCAATATCCCGTCTGGATAAAGGCATTTGAAACCCTCATTGAAGGACGAGCTGTCAAGCCATCTGAGAGACTTCACTTTCTCGGAAAGTATGTGAAGGGGGAAGCCAAAGAAGTCGTCGATAGCTTTCTGCTCTTGGACTCCGAGGATGCCTACGGTAAAGCTAAAGAGATGATTAAGAAACGATTTGGGGATCCATTTGCAGTTGCAACCACTTGTCGAAAGAAACTTGAATCTTGGCCTATGATCCACCCAAACGATGGCACCGGTCTAAGAAAGTATGCGGATTTCCTGGTACAATGTGAGAAAATGATGGAGAAGATTGGAAGCCTTCGTGTTCTAAATGATGACCAAGAGAATCGGAAACTTGTCTCTAAACTTCCGAGGTGGGCTAGTAATCAGTGGAGTCGACTTGCATTTCATTGGAAAGAAGAGAATGGAAATTTCCCTCCCTTCTCAGCGTTCGTTAAGTTCGTGGTGAAAGAAGCCGACATTGCTTGCGATCCTGTCTTATCCTCACCAGCCCCCAATGAAGAAGACAGTAGGAGACCATGGCCTCCCCGAAGAAAACCACATGATGCCAATACATTTGCGACACGTTCAAGCGACGGGAACAAAGGCACCGATGAGAACAAGCAGACTCTTACAGCTATCGTCAAGCCTTGCTTCTTCTGCAAGAAGGCTCACAACCTGGACACATGTCCAGAATTCATGAAAGGGACCATTGGCGAAAGAAAGGAATTTGCCTCGACCAAGGGACTCTGTTTTGGCTGCTTGCAACATGGTCATTTGTCCAAGGATTGCAAAGAAAGGAAACAATGTAGCATTTGCAACCGACAACATCCCACCCCATTTCATGGTGACTTCAGAAGGCGAGAAGGAGACACCAGCGATAAACAAGATTCAAACAAGATCCCAAAAGAAAACAACGCCGCAGCCTGCTTCATGAACGGCCAAAGCAAGAGTCAGGCTAACTCAATGATCGTTCCGGTTTGGTTTAGTCACTACAGCAACCCAAGCAACAAGCGACTCGTTTATGCGCTCTTGGACGACCAATCAGACACAACATTCGTTGGAGATAACACCCTCAACCATCTTGGTGTTTCTGGGCCAGAGACAAACCTATTGTTATCAACAATGCATGCCACCGACGAGCTGATCAAGAGCAGGAAAATTGAAGGACTAATCGTGCAGGACTTCAATCATCAAGTCACTCTGCAGTTACCCAAGGCCTTTTCACGCAAAATCATTCCAGCAAAAAGAGCCCAGATTCCAAGACCAGAGTCAGCGCTGCAGTGGCCCCATTTAAAGATTGCGAACCAAATTGCACCCTATCGGAATGATGTGGAGATCAGAATTCTCATAGGATCAGATTGTCCTCGTGCGATAATGCCTCGTGAAATCATCCCTGGAGAAGATGACAGCCCTTATGCTTTGCGATCTGACCTAGGTTGGGGAATCATTGGAAGGATATCTCAACCCTTCAACGAAGAAGATAACGAACAAGACGAGATCGGCGTTTCCCATCGAATTTAAACGTGCGAGGTGTGGGAAACATCCGACCCTCAAGCAGATACAGCAAACCTCAACAAGAATAGTTGCAATTTCTCCGTAAGGACCCATGTTAAAGAAGTGATCAATCCCTTTCAAGTCATGAAGATGTTTGAAATGGACTTCTCCGAAAGAAGAGCAAACAAGCAGCATTATCCCAAGATGATTTAACGTTTCTAAACAGGATGGAAAAAGGAACATGTCAGACCGCCGACGGGCATCATCAGATGCCTCTCCCCTTACGAGAAAACACTCCAAAACTGCCTATCAACAGAGCATCGGCTTTACGTCGACTACACAAGCTCAAGTCACGGATGGAAAACGACGCAAAGTATCACCAAGATTACACTGGATTCATGCAAGATATCATTGACAAAGGTTACGCCGAAAGGGTACCACACAAACAGCGACCCAATGATGATGGAAAACAGTGGTACATCCCCCACCACGGGGTGTATCACCCCAAAAAGCCAGACAAGATCAGAGTTGTCTTTGATTGTAGTGCAACCTACATGGGCCAATCACTAAACAAGTACCTTCTTCAAGGTCCTGACCTAACGAATTCCCTGGTTGGCGTCCTCTGTCGATTTAGACAAGAAGCGATCACGTTCATGTGTGACCTAGAAGCTATGTTTCACCAGTTCAAGGTGGCTGAGGAAGACCGTGACTTCCTGAGATTCTACTGGTGGGACAATGGCGATACTACGAAGAATCCTGTGGAGTTTCGTATGACTGTACATCTATTCGGAGCGGCATCCTCTCCTGGATGCTTGAACTTTGGGCTCAAGAGAGCCGCCACCGATCATGAAAGCGAATTTGGTTCCGATGCAGCTAATTTCATCAGAAACGACTTCTATGTTGATGACGGCCTCAAGTCGGTTGCCACTGTTTCCGAAGCTGTGTCATTAATCCAGAACACCAAGAGCATCTGCGCAAGAGGAGGAATGCGACTACATAAATTCATTTCAAATTCCAAGGAAGTGATTGCGAAGATTGCCCCTGAAGATAGAGTGAAAGGCATTATGGATCTCGACCTGCACAGTGATGTCCTCCCAATAGAGCGTGCACTAGGCATTCATTGGTGCGTGGAGTCGGACACCTTCCAGTTTCGAATCATTCTTCAAGATAAACTCCTGACCAGACGCGGGATTCTCTCCACCGTTAGTTCCGTGTACGACCCCCTTGGCTTCCTAGCACCCGTGATCCTGACCGGGAGACAAATTCTTCAGAGCCTTTGCCGAGATAAATCTGATTGGGATGATCCAGTACCCGATTCATTGCGACAAAAATGGGAAAGATGGAGAAATAACCTACAACACCTGGAGAAATTGAAGATTCAGAGATGCTATAAGCCCCATGCGTTCGGGAAACTCAAGTCCGCGGAACTCCATCACTTTTCCGATGCCAGCGACTACGGCTACAGTCAGTGCTCCTACCTACGTCTTGTCGACGACAATGGCCAAGTCCACTGTTCCTTCGTTATGGGCAAGGCCCGAGTGACTCCCTTGAAACCTGTCACGATCCCTCGGCTCGAACTAACAGCAGCCCTCCTCTCCGTTAAAGTTAGCGCCATATTGCGCCAAATCACGGAAATGTTTTACACTGACAGCCAAGTCGTCCTCGGCTACATAAAGAACGATACTCGACGTTTTCACGTCTTCGTGGCCAACAGGGTTCAACAAATAAGAGAGAAGAGCACCCCCGATCAGTGAAGATACATCAACACCAAGGAAAACCCAGCAGACGAATCCTCTCGTGGCCTTACTCCTCAAGACCTGGTCCACAACTCTCGCTGGCTTAACGGACCGCCCTTCTTTTGGGAACAAAATTTACCCCACGAACGTCACGAAGAAATCAACTTTGACATCTCTCCAGATGATCCTGAGGTTAAGAAAGTGCACGTTCTCGCCACCGGAGCTCAACCAGAAAGGATGGCAACCATTTCCGAGCGTTTGGAGTATTTCTCTGATCGGCACCGAGCCAAGAGGGCTATTGCAGTATGCGCAAAGTTTAAAGCTTTACTTCAAAGAAATTCCAAGAAACCGTCAGAAGAAGTTAAGAAGACAAAGGAGGAAGAAAAAACGTCATGACACCAGTCTCCGTCAGTGGATGAACTGCGCCAAGCTGAACTGGTTATAATGAAGGCAGTTCAAAAGGAAGCATTCGCTGAGGAAATGAAAATCATCCAGTCTTTGGAAGTACGCGATGATGTCACGAATAGAGACCTCGCAAGAAAACGCAACTCGTCAATGAAGAAGACCAGCTCATTATATCGACTAGATCCCTTCCTAGACGAAGATGGCGTTTTGCGAGTTGGTGGCCGGATTAGGCACGCCTTAGTGTCCTACGACCTTAAGCATCCGATTATCCTCCCCAGTAAAAGCTATGTCACGTCATTGCTAGTGAGGTATCATCACGAGAGAATAAGTCATCAAGGTCGTGGGATGACACTGAATGATCTGCGATCGCATGGATACTGGATCATCAGAGGAAGCTCGGAAGTTTCCACTTACATCTCCAAATGCGTGATCTGTCGTAAACTCCGTGGCACATTACAGGGACAGAAGATGGCGGATCTACCCGAAGACAGGTTGGAACCAGCCCCGCCCTTTACGTACTGTGCTGTTGATTATTTTGGACCCTGGCTTATCAAGGAAGGCCGTAAAGAGATAAAGAGATATGGTGCCCTGTTCACCTGCATGGCCTCTCGTGCGATCCATCTGGAAGTAGCCACCTCCTTGGAGACCGACTCATTCATAAATGCATTGCGCCGGTTCCTAAATCGACGCGGCCCCGTAAGGACGATCAGATGCGACCAAGGAACCAATTTCATATGTGCTCAGAAAGAGTTACAGAAAGCTCTCTCATCGATGAACCAGTCCCGTATTCACCAGTTCCTCTCAGAACGTAATTGCGATTGGATCGAGTTCAAGTTTAACGTTCCGTCAGCCAGCCACATGGGTGGCGTCTGGGAGAGACAAATCAGAATGGCGCGCAACGTACTCTCCGTCTTACTGGACCAATGCGGAAGCCAGCTCAATGATGAATCTCTGCAAACCTTTATGACGGAAGTGGAAGCAGTGGTTAATAGCCGCCCCTTGACTGTGGAGAATTTAACGTCACCTGATGTTATGGAACCGCTCACTCCAAATCATCTGCTCACAGCAAAGTCAAGAGTTGTTCTACCACCGCCCGGAGTGTTTCAACGCGCGGATCTATACCTGCGAAAGAGATGGCGCCGAGTTCAACATTTGGCCAACGAGTTTTGGACTCGTTGGAAGAAAGAGTTCCTTCACACCCTACAAGAGCGGCAGAAATGGATGTGCCCACGACGCAACCTTCAGCTAGACGATGTTGTAATCATCAGCAACGACAATCTTCCACGGAACGCGTGGCAGATTGCCCGTGTCGAAGATGTTTATCGTGATCCCGATGGCTACGTGCGTAAAGTGAAGTTAGCAGTTGGAGAAGTGAAGTTAGCAGTTGGAGATGCTACCTTAGATAGCAATGGGCGCAGAGTCAAGCACATTACCTTCCTTGAGCGACCCGTGCAGAAGTTGGTACTTCTTGTACCAAACAGCGACGTGGAGAACCGGGGAGTCCCCACCGAGGAGCCTTAGTGCTATCACACATGGATTGACCTGAACCACTCTTAAGAACGATGATAAACCTACGAACTGGATTTGACTTTATTTCTACTTTAAGACCTGATCGAACATTTGTTTAACTGATTTACTATATTTTATTTTATTTAAATTGATTATCTCAATTAAGGGGAGCCATGTAACCGATACCGTTTCGTTAATCAGTAATTCGTGACGTCTTACTGAGATCAGTTTTCTGGAACACGTGCGTGAAGATTATTGCGAAAGTTTCTGCGAAAGAGTTTCTCTTAGCTCGAGTTATTTCCTGCGATATCTGCGAATTCTGTGTTGCGTTTCCAGGCAAGAGAGAGGATAATCGGTGAGATATTTTTTCGTTCATTTTTGTATTGCCTTTGTACTGTGAATCGTTACATATAGGTTACTTTTGTATTTGTTATTGTTACGTAAGCATTTTTAGTTTCGTCTATTCGTGTCGCTTAGTCTATAAATTTTATTGTATCCTTTATAGTTTGACGTTTTGAATATCTGGAAAATAAATCGAATTGGAACTGCCCGACTTGTCTTCCGATCTAGATGTTCAAATCAGTGCTTCGATATCCTCCATTCTAATTTGCCGACAATCTGCGAACAAAACACTGGCTTGCGAGCCTGGATCAGCTACAGTAAGTAATAACAATATGAAAAATTTCGGTATATAAATGGCGTAGAACAAAGAAATTATCTGTTTAACGTTGAAAAGAAAAAGGAAAACAAACAAAACAAACTAAAGAAACAAAATTTAAGGCTGTCTATGTGAGAATTGACTTTAACATAGTCGTCCTGAGCTGAAAGTATATCAAACATTTGGTTACGAATTGTTTTTCGGAAAATACCAGGCCAGATGATTGACAAGTGAATGATTGTCTGATGGTGATCGAAACATTTGGACCCTGTAGATTGGTGTCACTAGAAATGTGGTCACAAGTTCGACATCAGCGGTGTTGACAAGGAGCAGACCCAGCGAGTGTAGTGGCCCGGCCGCTATCGGAAGTGTGAACTAACTTGTCCCGCAGGTTTTCATCACGTCGATAAGCGACCATTGGTGGCTGAGGAAAAACAGTTCCTTCGTTACAGGGTCGTCTGACAGGATATTGAAGTTTTCAAGCAGGATTCGCTTGATTCTGTTGTTCAGAGGATGGTATGTAAGAACCAAAGGAATCCTGATCTCCTTATCATCCGTCGAGATGTTCCTTTGAACACATAGTTGATGGTTGGCTTTGGCAATGTACAAAGGGCGCGACCATACAACAATTGCACCACCTTTATCTGCTGGTTTTATGACGATATCACTACGTTTTTTCAGGTGAAGTAATGCTTGTTCTTCAGCAGGTGACAAGTTGTTATGTTTTGTTCTGGCATTAAAGTCTAGAGCATGTAATGATCTATTGCTGAAAATCTACCCTCGGGAGGGGTCCAGGTTGACTCCTTAGGATTTAACTTCGCGAAAGGATCGCAAGGATCTGGGGTGGATTGGGGCTCATTATCATCTTGGTTGTGGAAGTGGGCCTGCAAACGGGGTTAGTTTCGGAAATTGACGGACTATTTTCCCCACTTTTCCATCGAATATCGAATAAAACCACCTCGCTTTTGTAGGTAAAATCTTATCATTTTTGCATCATTCGCATCTGATGACTCAGAATATCGACGAATTTAATATTTTCAGACGCAAGTCGTCAAATAAGCTGTGCTACAATGAAAACTAAGCCAATAATTTATATTAATCATACTTTGGGAAATTCTTGAGTACTTATTCCTGTTTCTGTGTAGATTTTGACGGCAGTGAGGTTGATAAAAAACCAGGCTTTAGAGATCGACTGGAGTTCGTTAGTCTCCTGACATCTGTGTGAATGCCTTAAAGTATCGTTTTCAAAATGTACACCGTAATTCACCTGGCTTATTGCTTTGTGACTTGACTTCCGCCATAAAATATCTGTGCAACTAAATAAAATAACTAAATGTTTACATTGTAAGTTTACTTTGTAAAGTGTTTGTTTCATTCTTTCCGGAAATATAATTTATTGCATCCAAAGCTCAGACAACACAAACGTTTTGAAAATGACAAAATAATTGAGGTTAATTATTACCGAGTCGAAAATAGCTTCGACTGGCTAGAAATCCCAATAAAACTCTGGAATTTGATATTTAGTCTGGAACCACAGTCTGGCTCAGTCTGGTTTGAGAACTAGTGTTTAAGACTACCATTAGCTGGTCAATTACCTGGGAATCATGTGAGTGCTGTTGAAGCAAGATATATATCAAACACGAGAAACAGTGTTTCATCTGATTTCCAAACACTGAGAAGAGAGTTGAAAATGCGACGTGCAGCGGGGTATTTTTGACAAAATTTGAGGTGTTTGGAAATAACACTGTCTCGAGTATTTGATATATCTTCTCAATTGAAACTAAAACTAAAGGGCCGATTATCTAAACAAAGTCTAAATTAGACCTGGTTTAAGGCTGAACCCAGAATTGGGGCTCACACGGGACTCTGATACAATGACTAGGCGGAAACAAAACTGTATTATTACAACAGGGAAGAGTTTAAATTCCGTTTAGACCATGGTTTTCTTAAACATTGTCTAAACTTTGTTTAAATAATCGGCCCAAAGAGTACTAATTAAGATCAGATATCAAACCTCCATCACGGTTCTGGTTTCCTTTGTTTTAACTTAATGAATTATTAATGAGTTTAAGAAGTTAATATCGACGGTGTAATAACGTTCAGTGTGAATAAAACAAAGCCTGTTGAAATGACGTGTGGCACGTTTGACAATTCACATTATAACATGTTTATAAGTGCAAAAAACACAATATCCTGTGGTCCGTTATAGTTCAGCACGTTGCGGAGGCCTACCACCCAAACAAAACAAAACAAAAAGGCCTGTATAACACTTTTAGGCTCTTGCTATGCCGTCGAACCTCCTGTAAGAGGACCACCTAGTTTCCACTTTCAATTCAAGTGCCTTTCTGTACAGTGTACTAGTGTCCAAATATTGGAAGTTACAAATGTAATGTATATGAACGTTTAATCGTTTGTCTCCCGATGGAGTAGCCTATGAATAGGCTCCGCGGTGGGGATGGGGTAAAAAGAAAACTGCGAGCAAAGCAAGCCGCGCGAAGCCTGGGAGAAAGACAGACAGGGTCTCTCTCCCAGAACTAAGCCTCAGAGCCAAGTTAGAATTTTAATATATCGAAATTGGCCTATTATCTTCTACCTTAGCAAGATGAGTAATAATTAACAATTATTGGATGAGGTTTTTGTGATATCCAGAATAATCAAGGTCGAGGTAAGAGTTATCAGCCTCAGCCTTCGGCTTCGGCTGATAACTCTTACCTCGACCTTGATTATTCTGGATATCACAAAAACCAAATCTAATAATTGTTGCCCTCGTGGCCTGCTTGCACGAGTTTCGATTTACCACGGCTTGTATTTTGCTGCCGCCCACCCACCTCTTGGTCCTTAGTCAGTATTTTGGGATCAGGTAAGTCCTTTTCTTTTATTCTCCACTGAGACATCAGTGTGACAGGTGCCAGGGGGGGTTAACCCATGTGAGGTTGCCATGGTTACCCCACATTTGCATTTTGCTCATGTTCATTTGCCTTTTGCCCACGTTGCTCACAACTTGCACCTCCATGTAGGCATTGCTCTTCGAGAAGTTAAACAGAGTTTAAAAATTGTACTTTTAACATTTCATTTACTTTCAAAAATTATTTCTTCAGGTACCTCTAGCACCTTGTTAAATAGTTGCTTAATTAATTAGATATACTCCTTACCACTCTTTGTGTGCTTTCCGAAAGTCATACATAATGGCATCATAAACACACCCCAATTTATAGGCAAACAGGCTGACATGTAGTTTGCTTAGAGTACATTAATATAAAACAAAACAAAACCCCTTACCTTCTTCAGTCGTTGGTGTGGATGAGGTGGTGGTAGGAGGTTTTGCTATGAACATAAACATAATATACTTTTAATGTATAACTACAAAAACTGTTTTATTGTTAACTAACTCGTCACTAGCCTAGTGTTTTGTTCAATAAATTGTTAAAGGCGTAAGTTAGCATTAAATTT
Source organism: Desmophyllum pertusum (assembly GCA_029204205.1). NCBI lineage: Eukaryota > Metazoa > Cnidaria > Anthozoa > Scleractinia > Caryophylliidae > Desmophyllum > Desmophyllum pertusum. The sequence goes on along the minus strand of MU825410.1, from coordinate 279,146 downwards.
TGTTTAGAGACAAGGTCTCACTGCATTTATCAATAACAACTGACAAGTCCAGAACAACCAGATGAGTACATACTAAATGCTATGTCAAATGATAAGTCAGCAGCTGAGGAGTGTAGAAGAAACAGTTTGCCACAACATGAAGCTAAGGGAAACTACTTTCTTTGGTGTTGTTGATGACCTGGGGCGGCTCCCGGAGCAAAGTAAGGTTTCCTGAGTGGGCCCCCTGGCGGACCCTGCCAGCCTTCAATCCTCTGAATACTCTGGGGCTGGGGCGCGTGGCGGGTTGAATGGCGGTTTAGGGGGGTGGTGGTATCATTTTGACTCCGGCCATACTACTCTTCCTTCCTGTTAACTTCCTTAAAAATAATGACGTTTCTGTTTATCCGAGCAGTTACCTTTGTGAGGTTGCCATGGTTACCCCCACATTTGCATTTTGCTCATGTTCATTTGCCTTTTGCCCACAACTTGCACCTCCATGTAGGCATTGCTCTTCGAGAAGTTAAACAGAGTTTAAAAATTGTACTTTTAACATTTCATTTACTTTCAAAAATTATTTCTTCAGGTACCTCTAGCACCTTGTTAAATAGTTGCTTAATTAATTAGATATACTCCTTACCACTCTTTGTGTGCTTTCCGAAAGTCATACATAATGGCATCATAAACACACCCCAATTTATAGGCAAACAGGCTGACATGTAGTTTGCTTAGAGTACATTAATATAACAATAGAGTTGATGTTCGCGGGCGTAAATATGTTTTTGGCCCGACTCAGGCTCATTTTAGCCCAAGCCGCTTCGGCGAGGGCTAAAATGAGACTGAGAAGGGCCAAAAAACATATTTACGCCCAAGAACATCAACTCTATTACTATTATAATAATTTCAGAGGGCATTTAGAAAAGGAATCAAAGACAGTAAGCGATATCTTGAACACTGCCGGCGTCGGGTCGGCGTTTATTTCATTGTAAAACTTGGCAGAAAACCGTCCGCAAAATTCGTCGAAACAATCTGTGCTCTAAAGTTCTCTTGAAAGGAAAAATTACAGAATTCCATCAACAGCAAATAAATAGTCATCTAGAAGTGTTGGAACTTAATCATGCAATTACTGAACTGGCAATTTGGCATAAAATATTTTGCCTGAACTGAGCGGGTTTCAATCGAAGAAGACAAACTTACATTCAATTCGCCGTCGTGTATGGATTCTTCCTCGAGTTTCTGTAAGTCCTCTTCAACTAGCTGTACTGAGAAGGCTGAAAATTTGCTTCTTCGTTAGCTTTTCCAGCCAGTCTGATAATATAAAGCTCAAAAACAATAGCTTTGCAGCTGCAGATGGCAGCACTTCCGAGTCAACGGCGCTTTGAATTCCAAGAAAACGGCGCGAACAGTTGAATGGTTTCCAGTTCTGATTGGCTGCTACGTTATTTTCTTGTTTCTGATTGGCTCAGTTCAGCGGGCTAAAATATATTTTAGCCCGCTGAATTCTCCATTTTAGCCCGCAAAATACGCCGCAATGCCCGATGAAGTTATTATAATATAAAACAAAACAAAACCCCTTACCTTCTTCAGTCGTTGGTGTGGATGAGGTGGTGGTAGGAGGTTTTGCTATGAACATAAACATAATATACTTTTAATGTATAACTACAAAAACTGTTTTATTGTTAACTAACTCGTCACTAGCCTAGTGTTTTGTTCAATAAATTGTTAAAGGCGTAAGTTAGCATTAAATTTTGTTTAGAGACAAAGTCTCACTGCATTTATCAATAACAACTGACAAGTCCAGAACAACCAGATGAGTACATACTAAATGCTATGTCAAATGATAAGTCAGCAGCTGAGGAGTGTAGAAGAAACAGTTTGCCACAACGTGAAGCTAAGGGAAACTACTTTCTTTGGTGTTGTTGATGACCTGGGGCGGCTCCCGGAGCAAAGTAAGGTTTCCTGAGTGGGCCCCCTGGCGGGCCCTGCCAGCCTTCAATCCTCTGAATACTCTGGGGCTGGGGCGCGTGGCGGGTTGAATGGCGGTTTAGGGGGGTGGTGGTATCATTTTGACTCCGGCCATACTACTCTTCCTTCCTGTTAACTTCCTTAAAAATAATGACGTTTCTGTTTATACGAGCAGTTACCTTTGTTTTGAGATGAGAATGACACATGAAGTGAAATCGGCATAGTTGGTTTAGAGTTACGGTAGTGGAGATGGCTCACATTTCGCATCGCATGCTCTATTCGCGCGTAAACACGGGGCGTTTCATCACTGATAGTGTTTGGGATTCAGAAATTTGGTTCGGATGGAAAAGGAGAAGGTAGCTAAATTTACAGGATTGACTATTTAGAAGGTGAGCATTTCATTTTGGACTGAAACGCAAAGCGTGACACTTCTATACTTGAGCAAAAATGTTTATTTAACTCAAAAATAGGTCTGTGTTACAAAATTGTACCCATACATCTGAAATCTTAGATTAATTTTGATGTTTTTGGTTTATTTTTTCCGTCAAAATCTACCGCGGGAAACACAGGACATTTTGACATAATGATAATTTATTGCACAGGAAAGTTACGCGTGACGGCCTAAATTATGCATATTAGAACCTAAATTATGCATATTAGAATTCATTAAAAATCCTTGATATTTGGCAAAATTGTAGCTCGACATGTCGTTTTTATTTGTACCAAGTATCAGCATTGTATAGCTATAAAAGTGCAAGAGATATTTTAATTCATGTTTGCCTAGCTATCCGTGTTTGTACACGTGTACCATGCTACTGATCATTATTAATGAGTGAGAAATTTTGACGGTACAATTGTGTAATAACGTTCAGTGTAAACCAAAGCCTGGTTTCCATATGTTCGCAACGATCGCAGTGATCGCATCGATCGCAAGAGTGGTTTCCATATGATCGCAACGATCGCAAGAGTGGTTTCCATATGATCGCAACGATCGCAAGAGTGGTTTCCATATGATCACAACGATCGCAAGAGTGGTTTCCATATGATCGCAATGATCGCAACGATCGTTGCGACTGCGATGGTTGCGATCATATGGAAACCAGGCTTGAAGCCTGTTGAAATGATGTGTAGCACGTTTCACATTTACATATTATAACATTTTCATAGTGCAAAAAAAAACACAATACCCTGTGTCCATTATAGTGCACCACGTTACGGAGGCCTACCAGCCAAACAATGATTTCTTCAGGTACCTCTAGCAACTTGTTTAATAGTTGCTTAATTAATTACATTGTACTCCTTGTCCATTGTGTGGTTCCAGAAAATATCCATACCCCCCCCCCCCACGGAAGACAACTGGAAATTCCGAGGGGGTGGGGGGGTTAAAGGCCCAGGAATTCCGAAGGAGAGGGGGGGTTCACGCAGAGCTTGTTTTCCAGAGGGTTCCCTTCTGAACAAACACAACAAATTCGTAAGAAATACTTACGTACTTTGTCTCTATTTTCGAGGAATGAAACCAAGCCAAATCAAACATTCTGGCCATTGAAATAAACCCAAACATCTTGTTCTTTCATGTATCTTTTTATTTTCGGAGTTTACCGCCTCTCTAAATGAGAAAAAATGTCTCTTGAAGTTGCAAGCACGAACTGAACCGAACGGGATCAAAATGGCCGACCAAAACTCCTTCCCAGTCCCCTGGTCATTGTTTCTTGGAAAAGCCAGGTTGCTCAGCTTTGTTACGAACACGACGATTTTCGAATTTTCCTTCGTCGTGCAAGCGCTAAGCAATGGCAAAGTGTCTTGAAAACAAAAACATAATCAGACTTCAAGACAAGTAAGTTAAATTTTTGATTGGAAAGAAAGATATTCTTTCTTTCTTTGGATTAAATTTGTGATTCACGTTCATTGTTTGTTCTATCTGTAAACTCTGTTAGCCGTGTGCATGTTGATGAAAGCGATCGGATTGTAACGTATATTTTTCGTAACTGAGTCTTCATTTTTTTTAGGTACAAAACCTTTTGGAATTTCCGAGGGGGGGAGGGATCCATGTTTAAAAATACTGGAAATTCCTGGGGGGAGGGGGGGTCATCAAAGACCCCCTTGGAACGGAAATTCCTGAGGGGTGGGGGGGGGGGGGGGTGAAAACCAAAATGTCTTCCGTGGGGGGGTATGGATATTTTCTGGAACCACACATTCCGAAAGTAATACATAACGGCATCATAAACACATCCCAATTTATAGGCAAACAGGCTGACATGTAGCTTACTTAGAGCAAATTAATATAACATAAAACCCCTTACCTTCAGTCGTTGGTATGGTAGGTGGTTTTGCTAAGAACAGAAAAATAATATACTTTTAATGCATAACTACACAAACTGTTTTATTGTTAACTAACTCGCCACAAGCCTAGTTTATTTAACAAATAAAGAAGCCAAAACCATGTATTATACTGTCATAAAACACGACGGGAATTTGAGAACACGAGAGAAATTTAGAAAACACGAGCCGCAGGCGAGTGTTTTCTATATTTCTCGAGTGTTCTCAAATTCCCGGAGTGTTTTATGACAGTATAATACATGGTTTTGGCTTCTTTATGTCCTTTAAAATATAGATTTACGCGCGCAAAACGATAAAACACGCTTTTCTATGTTATATACTCTGATAAAACATGGTTTTTAACCAATCAGAGCGCGCAAAGTTTTCAGTTTATATTTTAATGTTCAATAAAATTATAAGGGTGTACGTTAGTGTTTGTTTAGAGACAAAGCCTCACTGTATTTATCTTGAGAAAATAGCTGTCATATAAACAGCATGGAATCTGACCGTGCATTATTTAAAGTGCTACTACGATCAAAAATACACTTCTCCTGTTCTCTTCGGATTTCGAAACTTTAACCACCAAATAGTAAATGTGCCAAATATCAAGTAAAAATTCTCACGGGAAGTCCGATTATTTTAACTCTACTTTCCAACTTCGACTTGCCGCCATTGCTGGATTCAAAAATGTCCGAGCGCGTAAATAAGGATTGGGACGAGAGGACAATGACGTCATCCAATCAACCAATTCGAAACAAATATGGCTTCTTCTGTGTGCGCGAAGGCTGATTTCATGATGTATTGTATATCGACGAGGTTCTAGTCAGAGCTTTCTATAAACGTAGAACGCTTTTTCTTCACACAAGAAGATGCATCCAACGTATTGTGTCGACTATGCTAGCAGCAGGAGTCTCAAAAGCCAGAATTTCTGAGTCGCACTCCTACTCAGTGCTGGTTTAAAGAGCCTCATCACGCTGCTCAAATCGAAGACGAAGATAAGCTTATTACGGATGATATCGTCTGATGACTTATTGATCAGCAGTTTAACTACGGGCCGGGCTGTTGGGTATGTGCTTACGGGACTACGGGAGGTTGTTTTTGTCAGCTGAATGAAACTCCTCAGAATGGACTAAATATTTCAAAGCTTCTCTTGTTTACTTTGTCTGAACTGTAATTATACACATGGTATAAAGTGTTGTCATGTGCTGCTTGTTTGGATACTTGGATTTTAATAGTTACTTCCAACGAACTAGTGCAAGGTAATACTGGGAGATCAAACAAAATTTATAACAATTTGTTTCCTATATTTAACTTAAATAAAATAAAAGCCTAAAGCTGTAAACTGTAGTTGTGTCTTCAGTGTCAATTAGCTCAAGGTGCATATTTCCTTGGTTTTGATATCATCCATTTTTTAATTGAATTTGTATCTTTGATGCTATGTTATTGTAAACTTTATTGTACTGTAAATTAACAGGGTTCATACAGTCTAGAAATGTAGAAAAGTATGGATTTCCTGACTAGCTTTACAGACCTGGAAAAGGTTTGAAAAATGAAGTTTATGTCTGGAAATTTGTCGAAGCTACATTGTGTACAACAAGTTCTGTTATTCAATGAAATCTTTGTCAGGTAGCTGGAATTCCTGTTCTCGGTGTTTGATTGCGTGTGTTAGGCCCAGTTCAGATGCCGTACTTCACATGAGCCAAATCAAATTCGATGAATTAAGTTCATGTGAAGTACGGTGTCTGTATCAATTCGGAACGGCTGATTGAATTCGGATCGGCTCAGCCATTCTTCCCCCCTGGCTCAGCCGGGAATTACGGCTGTGGACTGACTTTGATTCAGACGCCAAACTTCACATGAGCCGAAACAAATGCATGAATTATTATAATGTATTTTCAATATAACAGCAATTTCCCCCTAAAAATTAAGTTTGGCTGAATTAAGCTCGGCGTCTGAATCAATTCAATCGATCTAAATTAATTTGGGTCGGCCTAAATTCAAATTCGATATGGCTCATGTGAAGTACGGCATCTGAACTGGACCTCAATCTGCCGAGTCTGTAAAATGAAAACATGGTTTGGAAAAAAGTATGGAAAATATCTCAAATTATGTTTACAAAAATATGCAGAAACCCTGTAAATACAAAATTGCCCTTGATTAAAACAAGGCTTATATACAGGTAGTTGTTCCCCCCCCCCCCTCCCCCCCAATTATAGTCATTCTAATTTACTCATGATCAGCATCATTAGGACACAGGCTCAATTTGCTCCCTTCTCTCAATTCCTGTCTTCAAGAGCATGCATTTGGTGGGGGTAGGGGGAAGGGGATTCATTTTCCCAGGTAGTGGAGCCTAAAAACATGGAAACCAATGCTTAATCAGCAGCAAGAGCTATCGAGAAGTCTGAAATTAGGTTCTTGTACATTTGATATGGAGAAAAACTGGTATATATTCTAGGGTACCATTAGGGCCCAAGCACTTCGGTTAGCGAAGAACTGATTGAGCCTTAAGGGTTTCTGAGGACACTACCTTCACAATCATAGGGGTCACTTAACAAGAACGTTTGGATATCACAAAAACAGTGTTAACCTGATAATAACTATCAGGTATTTTAGTTGCTAAAAATTATTGTTTTATGACACATTGTTATGAAAGTAGTGATGACTAACACTCAATTTTCAAGTAAAACAATATTTATTTTCACTTTTGTAAGATTCAGGTTGGAATATGCACAATATGTGAATTTGGGCATGGATATCTTTTGGAGAAAAAACAATAATAATCACCCCTGGCTATTATTCGAGGAAATATATTTTTATCAGGTTGCCCCAACAATTCACCTACATGTACTCCTGGAGCAGCTAGAGGGAGCAAGGGTACTGCAAGTCCAACACAAAAGTCATAAAAAAATCATTGGGCAAGAATGATTTTACATGAAATTATGTCAACATTTAAAAACTGCATGGTAAATAATTTCTACAGTTTTCCAGTGCTCATTACAAGTTACTGCACAGTCATAAGTTACTTGGTTGCATATATTATTTTATTTCCCTTATGAGCTGAAAAATATTGTGCTTTGAAACACAATATCGTTGTTTATGTCTGAATTTCTAATGTACTGGTCAAAGGCATATGATTTGGCTGATCAGTATAATGTATTTTCTTGCGAACTGTACACACAAGTGACAAGTAAGGGGAGGGTTGGAAGGTACATGACATGCAGCTGTTGACACGACAGCCATATGCATGCACTGACTGGTTGATTTGATCGATCACGTAATGAAAAGTGCTCCGAGCCAAAAAACCAACAGTCAACTAATTTAGCGAGGAATTTAGCAAAACCTACATTACACGTACTTCTACCATACCCCTGGACATGCCTGGAGTTCCCAAGTGTTCTAAAAATTCCTGTTTTCCGTCATCTTCATCTGAAATTAATAGAGCGAAGATTCGTATCTTTGATCTTTGCCTTTGGTCGCTTCTCGTGGTTCCACTAGTGCGCTGCTCTTTTCTTTTTTTAGTGCATAGTAAAGCTCAGAAAAGGGTAGACATACTTCTTATTTCAATTAAATTCTGGGTCATTTACGGCGAAAGACAACGGGAATACGTTCACCAACATCGGCGCTGTTGTGTTTCTTCCATACGACTGCAACACTTCGCTCGAAGGCAACTTGATTGGATGACGTCACGAACAGACCGCTAATGGCAAAAATCGCGGGCCGCGACGTTTGCGAACTGATCAATGGCGGATGGATTTTACGCGATTTTACGAGATTTTCGCGGGCTGGTTCTCTGCCGTGTTTGTACTTTCTGGTCAGATTTCTAGCGTGTTGTATTTATCATTACCCAAATAATGAAATTGTCTAAAAAAAAACGAGAAAGAAAATGCTTAATTTTGATCGTAGTAGCACTTTAACAAATAAAGAAGCCAAAACCATGTATTATACTGTCATAAAACATGACGGGAATTTGAGAACACGAGAGAAATTTAGAAAACACGAGCCGCAGGCGAGAGTTTTCTAAATTTCTCAAGTGTTCTCAAATTCCCGGAGTGTTTTATGACAGTATAATACATGGTTTTGGCTTCTTTATGTGCTTTAAAATATAGATTTACGCACGCGAAACGATAAAACACGCTTTTCTATGTTTTATACTCTGATAAAACATGGTTTTTAACCAATCAGAGTGCGCGAAATTTTCAGTTTATATTTTAATTTCTGTTATAAAATAGCTGCCATATGTACTGCATAGAGTCTAGCCGTATATTATTTTCTAAAAAGCACGGCTAAAAACTATAAAGCACGCATGTTCCGGATGTTACACCACGCTTAGATTAATCCAGTTGATTTTCAAAGCTGAACCTGTAGCTTTTCTTTACTTTTTTACACGGCTAATTAAGTTGAATATATTGCGAGTTTGACCGCCAGTAATGCTTTACCTATATTAAAAACGAAGTGAAACAGTATCATCGAAGGCGACGGATCATGCAGAAAGAAAACAATTTCGCTCTCGGAGAGTGGCACGGTCTTGAACCGGCCGGCGGCATTTTATCAACAACAGCGATCAAAGTGATTTCGCAAAACAACTTGGACCTGAGAAAAAGTTTAGAGGTAAGAAAAAATTATTCTCTTATTCATAAAAAGACGCCACAACACTATCGTTTTACATAAAAGCGAAATAGCAGCACAATTGTTTTGTTTTTGAACGTCAAGTCAATGGTTAATCTGCAGAAATCTTGGAAAGAAGCCGACAAAATTACGACCGGCAAAGTTGAAAATAGATTTGTCAAACTCTAAGAAACTTTCTAAAAAATTCAGGAGAGGCCATAATATGGAAATTTTTGTTGAAACAAGTGTTTACTCATTCAAGAAATGTTAAAATATCGTACAACTAGGATTATAGATTAGTTTTTAATTCACGCTACCTTCGCGACTTTGTAAGTTTTGTGTTCTACCATGCCACTCAAGCGTACGGCAAAGTTTTTTCTTTCAAGTTCCTGCTATTTTCTAAACTAAATAGGCTGAATGCTAGCTGAATGCACTCGCCGAAGCTGCTCGTGCACTCACTAGCTGCTTTTCTAGACCTCATGTGTGCATCATTTTCTTATAGAACATAGAAAACCATCTTCTATTAGGTAAATAGAGCACGGCAATAGTGCAGGCATGTCCCGAATGTTCACCACGCTTAGATTAATCTTCAGCTTTTTCTTGACTTTTTTACACGACTATTAAATTAAGTTGAATATATTGCGAGTTTGACCAGTAATGCTTTACAGTGTTGAAAACTAAGTGAAACATTGTCATCTAAGGTGAAAAATCACGCAGAAAGAAAATATTTTCGCTCTCAGAGAGCGGCACGGTCTATAGTTTTGTGTGCTGCTGCAGCCACTCAAGTGTACAAAGTTTTTTCTTTCAAGTTCAAGTGAAATGTTTTTAAATTGTTTTTTAATTTAAATTTTAAATTTTAATTCTTTTTATATTATTAACACCCTAAGGTCATCAGTGGCGCATGCATACTACACAAAGTTCCGTATCAACCTCCTCGCTGTTTGTACACAAAATTAATTATTACAGTCTATACAAATAATTAAAACCACGACTGCAATATCTAAAATCTCATCAAACAAAATATACTTCTTCAAAACAGTCAGCAACTGTATCCCAATGCCTCATAAATTTTTTTAAAGCAGTAGGCGTATGACGAAAGAGTATCAATCAGTTATAAAATGTCACAACAACAACAAACTTTATTTAGCTTTATTGTCACTTGAAAAGACTTAAAAAACAGATCATTTAATCTAATAAAATCATACAACTTACCAACCAGCAGGCGCACCCTGGCAGTAACGTTTCCTAAATTGTTTTCAGCAAAGCAGGTATACCATCCACTGTCAATTAACTTAGTATCAGGAAACTCCAGAGTTCTTTTGTCAATTATTTTAATGCTAGTGTCATTTCCTTTGTACCAGGTAATATTAGGTTGAGGGTTTCCATCTACAGGGCAAATAATAGATTTAGGATGTCCTTCAGTTGCATCAATAGGGTTGCCATCACTGGTAATCGATGGGGGATCTAAAGAGACAAGAAAAAGGAAAGATAAATAATCAGGCCTTGTATAATATACCTGTACAATAAAGCATGTTACATACAGTGCAACCTTGATATCGGAAACAGGCTTGCAAATGATACAGAATGTTTCATTCATTTTATCCGATCTCTTTTAGAAATGTAAGTAACAAGGTATAATGAATTTTCATTTCCGAGTTTTTCCTTTTTAAGAAATTTAATTTAAACCTTATTATAATAAAATAGTCCCAAAAGAACAATACAGTTGTATTGAGAGAGATGTGTGCCAGTATACCTTTGGAAAAAAATTAAATAACGATTACCATATCCGACCACATTATTACAGTAAATTTCGATGGAGACAAAATCGTAAATTTTATTATTTCATGTATACCCCTTAGAATATGACTCATCCAAAAAGCACCAACAAAGATCACCACAAGGTTTGTTCACTACATCATGGTTGCACAGCAGTACCATAATAGGTTAAATTCGATAGTTAATCCTGGAATCAACATACCAAAAAATTACAACCCATTTACCATTAATTAATTTAGTCATAAAATTCGACAAGTTTGGAAAATGAAAAAGGCTATTTTGATTTGAACCATTGGTAAAACTCTGGAATGATTACCCAATTAGAACATTTTGATTGAGTTCCATTTGTGTATTTCTCACTTTCCACACCAATCCACGTCCCAAAATAAAGCCCATTTTGTTTCAAAATCGCCGTTACCTAATGAACTGCTTTGATGTATCAGTGTTCATGGAAATGATGTTGCAGCACAACTGTTTATCCCATGAAATTGGCAGGTGTAATTTACATGGTCATATATCAGGAACATAAAGTCGTTCTTCATCTCTGTGCTTTGCCTGCAGTTCAATAAATTTGAGAACACAGACATGTGGCTTCTCAACAATTTCTCCTCAGCTGACTTCACCTAAAATGAGCTGCCATAGTGGTGTTTCATCGGGCAATGCTTTTCAGGTGATGTGTGTGACAAAATAGAAAAGTTTTTTTCCCGTGGAGAAATTCCAACCAAAAGTACAGGAATTATTTACTAAATGATAAATGCCTCCGGCTTGTCAGTCTTCACTTTGTGCAGCTGAGGTTGTTCCATCACAGTCGTGATTCAAGGTTGAATCTGAACAATGTTCACAAAGATAGTAACATCAAAAGGTTTGGATTAATTTAGGCTAAACGTCCTTCAAGCCATAGTTCTATCTGGAGGACTACATGAGTAGAAATAGATAGTTGTTGTCAACAACAACAAAGCACTCTCATTTGGTCTCATTTGATCTCATTTCAATCTTTTCTTTTTCACGACAACAAAAGGTAAAAGGTAAACCCAACTCGCAAAATGGAAACAACTGAAGTTAACATTTTTGATAAAAAGTAGACAGTTCTATAAGTATGCAAATAAAAACAAAGGACTAAAGAACCAAACAAACAAAGCAGATATAGTTTTTGTTGTTGTTGTTGTTGTTGTAAGTAAAGACTTTATTGAGCATTATGATTACTTACATGTATGCTACTTAAAATTTGATGCTCTACTTACAATACCTTACATTACATACAATACAATACTTACACTACTTACAATACGCGTTCGGTACTTACACTACTTATAATATTGCTTACAATACAATACTTACGCTACTTATAATACGATGCTTGCACTACTCACAATACAGTACTTACACTACTTACAAATGCTAATTTATACTTTCGGCATAACAATACTTACACTACATTTTGTTTCATTCAATTACACACATTACTTTAATTACATTGTTTTGAGTGACTTACATGACTAACATACAATACATGACATTACTAGCATGCATTACCTTATCTCTCCAGTTTCTTATTTCAAAAAGTCAACAATAAATAAAGATAGAAAGAAAGAAAGAAAATTTCGGAAAACCAGGGTGAAAAAAATAAATAAAAATAACTATATAGACAGAAAATAATTCCATTTCTTTATTAGTTCTTTCTCGTTATTATTAGTGGCTGCGATGTATTTTTCTAGCTCGATTTTTTCGGGCACAAGTGAAACGAAATCAGCAAATTGGTATGTGTTATTATTTAATGCGTTAGAATAAAGAAAATATTTACCTAACATAATAAGATGATTGAGGGCTAAACAAAGTGTAGAAGAGAAACGAGTAATTCCGAACATAACGTCTAACTCTGAGAGAAGTAATTTCGTGTTACTTATGGTTGAATACCAATCTTGAAATTTATTCCAAAAAGAGTTTGCCTGCGTGCACTTTACGAACAAATGCCAAATGGTTTGACTATCAGAAGGGCAGAAAGGACAGAATGGAGAGGCGACTTTCTTCATTTTGTGCAATAAGCTATTCGTGGGTAAGATATGATGAATAATTTTATACTGGAAAATCGTTAATTTAACTTCTTTTGTGGCCCTGAATGGTAAGAGATAAATTTGATTTAGTTCATTCTTCTCAACGCCACATGTTATAAGTCTTTTCTCAGTAGTGGGTGAAGGTAAGTCTTCGAGGACTAGCAGCTTATCATATAGTATCTTGCACGTTAACTTACAAATTGAGGTGGGAGGCGTGACAGGGTCTTCATCATCGGAATTGTCTTGTAGTAGTTCTTTCCAACTATATAGTTGGTATTTGTTTAATGACAGCTACATGAGATGGTAATAATATACATGACAAAACAGTAAACCCCATTGGCAAAGGGGGGAAACTGACAAAAGTTACAAAACTACTATACATCTCTATAAACTACAAGCTAACACACAAACACAATGAGTGTTACATTTAACAATGTACATGTAGATTATGCTTTCTAGTGGTGATGATAAGTTATGCCAAGAAAAGTTAAGTTAAGTTAAGGTAGTACAATTGGGTGAGTCGTAAAATATAAAGTTGCCTTCGTTTACAGCCAGCTGGTAGATAAAACATTATTATGATCAATTCCAAAAGATAAGAGTCCACCGTTTGCTGGTTTCGGAGAAAGCGGAGATTGAATTTCGTTGTCTGGGGCGCCATTTTAAGACGCCATCTTGGATTTGCAGACGTAAGTATCGAACGGTGGAAGCTAAGGACATGCGCTCTGGTATTTTGTTCACGGGAGTCTCGCATAACATTCCAGATTATTTTTCGTGTGTGCTCATGTTGATCAGGCTGGTAAGTACAAGGCTCAAGATGGCGGATCAATTTGCAGAGAAATCGCGATGAAAAACTGGCTGAATTCGTCGAATTCGGCGTCTTTTTGACTTACATGTGATAAAATTTAACAAATTGCCACTAGGAAAAACTCAATGCTGACGAAATTTGGCACAGGTTTTGTCCACATGTTAAGTAATCTTCCTGCATTTAGCCGCAAAAAAACATTCAATTTGAATAAAATTAAGGGAGTCATGTCCTTGATTTTAATGCCTGTTAATAATTAACACAGAATTTGCTGTTTCACTGCGGCTAACTCATATTTCATGTATTTTCTTCATAACTGTTTATAAAACAAAAATTATGACTACTAATTAAAACATAACCCTAAAAATTAGAAAAAACTGATTTTTACACCGCTTGCGAGGTAATCAATTTCACACATTCTCGTTACGAAAATGAAAATGTCGATTTCAGAATCTGTTTCTCTGATAAAAATGACTTAACAACTTCTTCTATGGAATTTGAAATGGATTTGAAACAGTTCTCAAAAAGGGTCCTTTTTCGGAGCATTTTAGCCAGTTGTACTACCTTAAGTGGAACAAACATTGCCACTTCTTAACACTTCCATGGGTTTAGTTTTACTTTTACATAGTATACTTTCACAAATTTAATATGAATTACAAATAACACCAAGCAGTACACCATAAAGAAAGATTACATTAATTTTAGAACAACGAAACAAAAAAACAAAAAAACAACGAAGGTACACTGTCTGAAAACTAGCGTGTTAATGTAACAGGCATTTTATAACAGTTGGATGTGTGGCGAGTTTATCGGTGAACACTCTAATTTTTGTCATCTTGATACAGCAGGCCAGGAAGTATTTTAACGTGTTAAAAACCTTTGCCCTTGATGTTATAGACAGACAACAGCAATGTTTCCTTGTAAAAAATGAGATATATTTCTTGTTTGTATTTTCGAAAATTTCAAACTAATCCTTAATTATATTTGCCCATGCATGAGAACATCAATTTCCACCACTGTAGATTCATTTCCACAAGTGTTGTTTGCAGTGCACCTGTATTTTCCAGCTTGAGCTCTGGTGATGTCAGTGATGTTTAATGGACTTCCCTCAATGAGGTCACCAGAAGTGACGTTTGTCCAGGTAACAGTTGGATTAGGAATGCCAGACGCATTACAATACACTTCAACATCATCACCTTCTTTAACAATTTTCTTTTCTTCCAGTTCGATAGATGTTGCGACTGGAAAAAATAAATGTAAAAATAGTTCTTAACAAACATTTTCCAATGTACAGTCAAAGCTCTTTGAGCGGACACTCTTGTAAGAGGACAGCTCTACTTACGGCTGCCTTGACAAAACTCTAGCTCATACAAGCTCTATATTTACACATTCCCGTAGGCGGCCAGCTCCAGTTGCGGGATTGTACCTAACATAAACTACATGTACTACCTCAGGGGCAAATAAAACTCAATAGGCTATGAAAGTTCAATGCTAGCTATAAAGTAGCGTCTTCTACTCTTAACTCTTCTATTTATTTTTTACCCAGGAAAGACTTCATATTGATAAACCAATACTAACTGTAACTGTGGACTCTCTCTATTGGTCACTATAAGGACCCGGTTTATATTGCAGTTTTACCAGGCTACTGCGCTGAACAGAGCTGTCACTCAGCTGTGGTTCAGATTTTATAGCTATATGTACAACCCAGTGTTGGAAAGATTTAATAGTGTTGAGCTTCTAGCAACTTTCCCCTAAAAGGACTCCGACTATATAACAAGGCTCTAACATTGATAGGGAAGAAGATAACCTATCAAACAGTTTGTGTACATTAATAACTGGGTTGACTTAAAAAAACTCCAGTTTTTAGAACATTAAGTGATTTGAGTGTTGCTACTCCTCCTGGGTGGAAGGCTAGACAGGTGCAGGTTAACCCATTATCCATTAACTAGTAAAGAGTGAGACAAATTCTAAATCACTGCACTGTTATTTTTTGATCAAGTTAATACAATTTTCACGTTCATTTTCACGTATTTTCATGTCAAAAAAGTGTTTATATTGGATCATGTTTCCATGTGCAAATTATAACACTTTGTGTTTCCGTTGTAAAAAAAATGCACAAATGGATGGTGTTCACTGACTATAAGGAATCTTTACTATAAAAAAATTAATATGCAATGCGGTTATACAAGCTCACCATCAACAGTCAAGATAGTATCATTGCTTCTTCCAGTCCCTTGAACGGAATTGTTAGCCTCACATCTGAAGACAAACCGACCATCAGTTTTCATTGTCTTTATCACTGTTCCCAACATTCCCATATTCGAAATCATGGCATTATTTTCATAAAGCATATAAGTGTCTACTTCTGGGTTAGCTTCAGCAGTACATGTGAAGTTTATAGTAATTCCTGCACAGACTTTGCCAGTTATATTTGTTGTTAAACGAACATCTTCAGGTTTATCTGCAAGAAATAATGCAAAAATCAATAAACTATGAATATTGTTTTAGCTACAAACAAAAAGAAAAACCTATCATGAAATTCACTAATTTTTCTTTGCAAAAATAATGTCACTTCAATTATTTCAATATCAGTGAATAATAGCTTCAGGAATATTTACCTTGTTACTTTGAAGCTCGGTAAAATCTACCACTATTCACCTCAATTTCAGAGAATAGTTGTTAAATAAATTTACATTGTTACGTGTATAGTATATACTAAAGTCTATGACAATTTGTCTGCAGCAGCGGCAAATTACGTGCCCCCCACATTTGCCCATCCAATTAAAGTTAGTAAACCTTGATTGTAAGTAATGTTCTTACACTGCACATTAATATCCACCATTGTAGATGCCTCTCCACAAGTGTTGTTTGCAATGCACCTGTATTCTCCAGCTTGAGCTCTGGTAATGTTAGTGATGTTTAACCAATTTCCCTCAGTGAGGTTACCAGACGACGTTTTTCCAGGTAACAGTTGGATCAGGAATGCCACTCGCATTACAATACACTTCAACATTGCCACGTTCCTTGACGATTTCATTTTCTGCCTGTTTCACAGAGGCGGGGACTGGAAAATTAATTCATGTAACGTGTTACTTTACCTAAAAGATTTGGTAAATGTAACTGACACAAGCTATAAGGGTCATGGCAAAGAAGACTCGATTAGCTACATATTGTAGTACAAGGGACAGGGCTGAATAACGTCTGCGCATGTGCGGGATGTCATGACAGCAATAGCAAATGTTTGGCGCGAACATGTTGGTGCGTGGTTTTGAAACACGATGGCAAGGAGATATAAATGTCTTTTATTTCCGCACCAAAACGGAAATACAGTATTTCCTTTTCCTACTTTCGCAAATAATAATTTGAACACTTCAAAGTTTACATCAAAGACTTTTCGCCATGAAATGCCGTGGAATACGAGAAAACTTGAGTATAACATTACTGCTTCGTTTTTGCATTTTTGCAGACTCTGGCTTCGTGGGCCGCTTCGTGGCTATTTTTCAGTGGGTGTTCAGAAAAGAAACCCTAGTGTTAAAACAATATGCTTTCACTCAGTAACAGGCGGGTCCACTGCAAGATTTTAAAGCTTGCGTTTACAGGCAAACTCTTATTCTAGGCGAAAACCTTTGCGGTGTTTCGTATTTTTGAAAATCCCGCCATTTTACCTATGTTGTTGCTATGGTTATTCAGCCCTGTCAGTGCAAGGTTTGAAAGTCACATGATGTGATTAAGTGTGATCTTTGAAAAATGCCCTACCCCAAACACGGCATAGAAAGGTTTTAGTAATAACTATTGCTGTCTACTTCCAAAAATTATCCTTCTACTTCACATTTTCGGGAAAACACCTTCCACTTGTTTCATTGTTTAGGGCCTGAAAAAAAGAAGTGATATGAACATTAATGAGTAGCTACTTATGGATTTTACATATCTTAAAAACATTACATCCACAGCTTGAACAGGAGTGTGTGCACGTTCAATAGCATTGAATTTGCCAGTTAATAAATAACTATAATATATTTGCTTGCACTAATTTCGCTCGGTTGAACCGGTCTGATTCGGTCTTAATCTTGACTATACAACTGTCCAATGTAAACCCGAGCTCGCTTACACAACTCGGTAAGTTTGTCAGAAACGAGCTATGTTCATTTGCCATAGCCGAGCAAAACAACTCGATTTATAAACACAAATCTTGGTCGTATGGCTCAATAATAAGCTGATGTTGCAATAACTCAGTTTGTGTTTTCTTTGATTCGGTACACAACTAACCACACAACACAACAGCATGGCAATTCTTCATCGAGGGCAAGCGGGTTGAAACTACAATGAGCTTACTACGCAGAACACACATTTCCCTCAGAACTCGATAAATTGTTGAATAACATTACACGTATGTCCTAATGGAAATGAATATTCAATGTACTAACTTACCGATCAAAGCGAAATAATCCACGAGTATAAGGCCACAAAACGATGATCGAACATCGTCGAAACAACATCTACATGTATGGCCGCCTGGAACATGCAGCCAGCGTACACGAAAATGAGACAGCACGAAAACCAGGCCAATGGTCTTCAATCTTCAATCTTCACACAAAATCTAAAAATATCGTGGCTGCACGACATTAGGACGTGTTCTCGTTCCTCGAACGCAATAATTTAAACAAACTGTACGTCTATTAGATCTAGAGCTACAACGTAACTCCTGCATGGAAATGAAGTAACACCCTGGCCTGGTTGTTCGAAAGACGATTAACACTAATTCTGGATTAAAAGTCAATCAAGGTTTAATTAATATTTATCTTGTGTAAAAGTGTTTTTTCACTGCTGTTTTGTAGAGTTTGATATTACTCAAAGTCAAAACTCAAGGACAAAAAAAATATAAACAAAAAACCTCACTGAAAAGTAACAAAACTGAATTCAATATTCGTGCACTAATCCTGGATTAGCTTAATTATTGTCTTTTGAACAACCGGGCCCTAGTCTATTAATAAATTACCTAATATCAGCAAACCCCAGAAATGAGTACATGTACCACTGGATTTAAGGTGATTCCACAGAAATAAAAGTAGTCAAATGATTTTTTTTTTAACTTTTCCTGGAAAGGCATACATGCAGATGTCGGGAGACCAGCGAACTCCAGTCGATCTCTAAAGCCTGGTTATCACCCTCACACCCAACAATAATTAATCCCATCCCAGTTTCACGAGGACCGATGCGAGTCACATATTACTAGTTAAAGTAATACTTGAAAACTTGATAGGTTGAAAGTCTTGACCATATGGAACAAAATAATATATAATTTATGGAAATATCACACTAGTCTCAAAACGTTCCTTGCGTCGATGTTGTCAAGGTCATAACTTGCACTAGCCTGCGTTGCAGACAGACTACACCACGGTAGACTATATCGAGGATTTTGTGACACGTCCGGCTGCACCACAGGCTAAACTTGTACCCATGAGTAACAGTTTTGTGCACGCTTTTAGCTATATCTTTTTTTTCCTTCCGAAATATTTTATTTTTTAATTTCTAAACTTGAAGAGGATAAATTGAACACCAAAATTATGCAATAAAAATATAGGTCACCGTGCTCGCTTACAAGAAAACGATTATTTACCTCCCTGTTGAGCATTGCCACAAAGAAAAAGTCGCCATGTTTTTAATGTGCGCACGCTAATTACACGTGAAATTATGCGAGGTAAGGATGCGCAGTGCAATACTGAGGAATCACCTAATCTCCACAAGTCAAGGCTCAATTTATTCCATGGGTAATGATAGGAGCAATCGTTATATGTAATTATACATGCATGTTCCCTAGTAAGAAAATTTCAGGAGCGTTCTTAGGCATTTTCTGATTGTAAGCCTTCATGGTTCTGAGTGTCATGACAGAGTGATCAGTGTGCCAAAGGCGCACCCATCTAGGGGGATCAGGGGGCATGCCCTCCCTGCCCCCCCCCCCAGAAAATTTTGAAAGCTAGGTCCTCTTTAATAAATGGTATTTTCTGCAATTTCAACGTACTTAATGTATTTTTTCTTACTTACTTTTTCACATAATTTAGAAACATGAAAATACAGCGAGAACTCTCACTAGACTTGGGACACAATGGTTGCAAATATATACGAAAAGTGAAATCTTGGTGGAAACTCAAAGAAATTCGAAGGCTACTGGTGTCACTGGTTTTTCACCAATTGAATGAGACCACTTTGTTTGCCATGGCCACCTCATGTTGTTTTCGCACGTTTGCAATGCACCATGGATCTTGTGCATTACCGCTGAGCCAAGTCTTTTTAAAAATTCTGAGCTGTGGGTGCTCGTTAATTTGAATTGTTCTAATAAAACTTTTAAAATAAAAATAGTTAATATACAGAATGTGATTAGTTATTTCTCTCTATTTGCTTTCCTCTCTGCTTGCGCTTCAAGGCAAAAGTTCAAATGAAAAGAGACTAGTATAGAATGACTTGTAAGCCCGTGTTAATTGGCTTAAAGGCAGGTATATACACACCTGAAGTTGCTGAAATTGGTTCAAATAAGCCCAAGGAGCGGGCGAACAACAAAGACTACAACACAGCAACAAGGTATTAATTTTAGTCAATTTTATTCGTAAAACATGATGATTTACAGTCATACTGCGCAATCTCCACCTGCTATGTTTATGAGTCGCATACGAAGGAATGTAAATACTAGCGAAAATAGAAATTGTTGTACAAACTTACATTTTTCTTATATTAATGCCAGATATCCTTGCCAAACAATAATAACGAGTAGAAGAACCTCGGCGTTATCCCAAACCGACGTTTCAGCTCATCGAGCATTCAGGAACTCAACGACACATAATGGCGGACTCAAAAACTTCATAACAACTTCATGTACGCTATCACCAAAGTGTAACGCATCAACAAATTCAAAACAAAAATGTAAACAAACCCTGATCAT
>MU825410.1:186845-258221 GCA_029204205.1 Desmophyllum pertusum | reverse complement strand
GAACACTGTATCTGCGAACAAACGTCAAGTCTGGTAAACCTCACTGAGGGAAATTGGTTTAACATCACTAACATCACCAGAGGCCTCCAAGCTGGGAGAATAACAGGTGCACCTGCAAACAACACTGTGTGGAAAATGGAAATCTTACAGTGGTGGACATTGTATTGTGCAGTGGTAAGGAAAAATATAATTTTTTTTTTAAGATATTCAAGTTTACCGTTTAACGAACTTCAAAATGCTAGAGAAGTGTTTAAGGTTTTAATCCTGTCATTTTCTGTAGCTGTCCAAATGAAGTGCCTGCAAGTTGAAATTGAGAAGTGCATAAGAAAGTTAAAAATTGGATAGTGCCAAAAGTGTTAAATTCAGAGTTTGCAGAAGTTAAAAATTATGGCAGCTTTGATTTATGGCAAAAAAAATGGCGGACAAAAAGTGTGTTGACAAGTTCAAACTACAAACCAGAATAATATGCAAAGACCGTGAAAGGCAATGCAAAGTGCAGACATACAACTGATTGATAACACAGAAGTGTTATAGATGGGTGGGGGATAAACCACAAAATCTCGCCGAAAAACATTCGGTACATACAAGTATATTAAATTTGTTCTCCCAAAGCCGAAACGAGAAGTAAGGGACACAACCAAGGTTCAAAATCCATTCTACTTTTTACAAACAAAATGAACTTCTGGAGTTTGCCTGAAAAAAAGGCTTGTTGAAATATCAAAAGGTGGAAAATGCATTTATAAAGAGGAAAAATCTAACCTGTGCAACATCCAGTGAAGAAACTAACTTCAGTCAGAAACACGGAGTTGTACATGGATCTCCTCCTCTGCTGACAAAAGCCGTTTTGTGGCTTTTAAGCTCAACATTTTGGCATTTTGAAGGTGGTGGAAGAGTTTTCTGATTTGGCTATGCTGTTTGGTGTAGATAAACATGACACAGAGTTCGTGAATTTTTTCTCAACACCCACCAAAAAAACAGTTAAGCCTCAAGAGCGGCAACAATAACCTTGGGGATTTTAATATTTGCCGAGGATTGAAAGATTTGATAGACTCGTTTAAACCTTTTCATGCAGCTCTTGCAGAGAGTGCATGAAAAATCACGCATGAATTAACACGTCAAATTTCGGGCCAATAAAGTTGTAGTAGGTTGACACTAGAATATGTCACAAAAAACTATCAAAGCGTAACCGAAATTGTTTGTATGTATATTATTAACAAGTAATCTACACAATGTTTCTCGTGTTAATTTGGAATAAATGAGCACTTGTAAATTTTTCAAAGAGCACAAATCTGCCACCCGCCGCTATGGGCCTCAGGCAATTTAGTTAGTCTTTGAAAATTTTACTCATGCTACATTTATTCCCAAATTGCACATCGAAATCATGTGGTTACTGGTACAAATTACAGTATAGTTATCAGTGGTAGAGAGTGGTATTAGTAATGTGCACACGTAACACAAACAATGTTAATTAATATTAAAATGTGGCAGGTATCTACACCGCTAAAGTTTCTGCATTTTTTGACATGGAGAAAAAAGTTATCAGCGATATGCACTCTAATTATAATATAAATATATAAAAAGGTTTGACACTGGCTAAGAAACAATATGAGAAACGAACCATTGAAAATCGCTATATAAAAGACTTTTCAATCAAAAAACTTATTTCGATTCCCATTATCCGATCGCAACACAAACAATCTGTAGTTAATTAATCTCCTCGACACAGCCAACAAGATCCCTTCTACCAATGCAGGCAAGTGCAGAGAACGTAAACACGTCTTCAAGTTTTGGCAGACAACACTAATAAATTATTGTTCTCATAGTTTTTCATTTAAAGAAGTGTGATATTCAACAACAATCATCACCTCAAATCTATAAACGTCACGCCTACTTCTACTCAGTCATCCCAGTCTACAAGTATTTTCACCATATACATGCTACATTAGAGGCATTTCTAGAGCTTTCCAGAGTATGTACAGAGAGAAAAATGTGAACGTTGGCTACAACCTTATAAAACCCTGAACCATTCTTTCCCTAAGACCCCCCCCAAAGCCGCGATTGCAAAATACATGCTAAGATACCAGGACATTATGGTTACAAGATAAGCTGCGATTTCAGGCAAACCGGAAAGAGCGATCCACAGACAGAGTTTTCTGAACACTAAAGAGCAGTTTTCGCACGTTGGACTTCAATTTAAAGGTGACACAACACATAAACCAGCACGATTACAACAGTTACACTGTTTGAAAATAATTGGGAGAGCTAGTTTCAGTGTACTTCTCATTAAAAAAAAATGCCCTTCTTCGAAGCATGATATTCCCAAAAGGACACCAACCCGGGATATGAACACCTTCCCTATTAATATTTGCTGCTTCTCTCGCCACTTTCTCATATTTACATAATTTTGGACCTTTATATTTGTAATCTTAGCAGTTTTCACTCCATCCAGAAACCGATGAAGAACGAAGTTTTTTCAATTGAAACGTCTTTTATAATGAGAAAAATATATTATTTTCTTAACATTTCTTACCCAGTGTCAAACCTTTTTTGTAACTATTTTTATTATGAATTTACCCTGGCTGACAATTTTAAGTATATTTTCGATTGCACTCTACTTTTTTAAGACATCAAACCTTTCACTCATGTTGGCTGTTAATGAATTAAATCAATCAAAAACCATTTTTTACTTCAAGGTGTATCATAATAGATGTATTAATTTGTCAGACACTGGGTAAGAAATGTTAAGAAAATAATATATTTTTCTCATTATAAAAGACGTTTCAATTGAAAAACTTCGATCTTCATCGGTTTCTGATGGAGTGAAACACTGTAAGAGTACAAAATATAAAGGTCCAAAATTATGTAAATATGAGAAAGTGCGAGAGAAGCAGCAAATATTAATAGGGAAGTGTTCATTCCCGGGTTGGTGTCCTTTTGGGAATATCATGGCTTCGAGAAGCATTTTTTTTTAATGAGAAGTACACTGAACTAGCTCTCCCAATTATTT
The DNA here is from genome assembly GCA_029204205.1 of Desmophyllum pertusum. Taxonomy (NCBI): domain Eukaryota; kingdom Metazoa; phylum Cnidaria; class Anthozoa; order Scleractinia; family Caryophylliidae; genus Desmophyllum; species Desmophyllum pertusum. The sequence goes on along the minus strand of MU825410.1, from coordinate 255,214 downwards.
CAACATTGTAAAATGTTGTGATCGTGCTGGTGTATGTGTTGTGCAACCTTTAAATTGAAGTCAAAATTGCGAACTGCTCTTTAGTGTTCAGAAAACTCTGCTGTGGATCGCTCTTCCGGTTTGCCTGAAATCGCAGCTTATCTTGTAACCCATGTCCCTGGTATCTTACATGTAGTTTGCAATCCCGGCTTTGGTCTTGGAAAAGAATGGTTCAGGGTTTTAATAGGTTTGTAGCCAACGTTCACATTTTCTCTCTGTAATACTCTGGAAAGCTCTAGAAATGCCTCTAATGTACATGTATATGGTAAAATACTTGTAGACTGGGATGACTGAGTAGAAGTAGGCGTGACGTTATAGATTTGAGGTGATGATTTTTGTTTGATATCACACTTCTTTAAATGAAACTATGAGAACAATAATTATTATTGTTGTCTGCCAAAACTTGAAGACGTGTTTACGTTCTCTGCACTGGCCTGCATTGGTAGAAGGGATCTTGTTGGCTTTGTCGAGGAGAATATTAACTACAGATTGTTTGTGTTGCATCGGATATATGGGAATCGAAATAAGTTTTTTGATTGAAAAGTCTTTTATATAGCGATTTTTAAAAATGGTTCGTTTCTCAATGTTTCTTAGCCAGTGTCAAACCTTTTTATATAATTTATATTATAATTAGAGTGCATATCGCTGATACTTTTTTCTCAATGTCAAAAAAATGCAGAAACTTTAGAGGTGTATATACCTTGCCACATTTATATTAATTAACATTGTTTGTGTTACGTGTGCACATTACTAATACCAACTCTCTACCACTATAACTATACTGTAATTTGTACCAGTAAACCACATGATTTCGAGTGCAATTTGGAATAAATGAGGCATGAGTAAAATTTTCAAAGACTAACTAAATTGCCTGAGCCCATAGGGCGGGTGCAATTTGTGCTCTTTGAAAAATTTACAAGTGCTCATTTATCCCAAAATTTACACGAGAAACATTGTGTGATTACTTGTTAATAATATACATACAACAATTTCGGTTACGCTTTGATAGTTTTTGTGACATATTCTAGTGTCAACCTACTACAACTTTATTGGCCGAAAATTTGACGTGTTAATTCATGCGTGAATTTTCATGCACTCTCTGCAAGAGCTGCATGAAAAGTTTAAACGAGTCCAATCAAATCTTCAATCCTCGTCAAATATTAAAATCCCAAGGTTTTTGTTGCCGCTCTTGAGGCTTAACTGTTTTTTTGGTGGGTTTGAGAAATTCACGAACTCTGTGTCATGTTTATCTACACCAAACAGCCATACCAAACAGAAAACTCTGTCACACCTTCAAATGCCAAAATGTTGAGCTTAAAAGCCACAAAACGGCTTTTGTCAGCAGAGGAGGAGATCCATGTACAACTCCGTGTTTCTGACTGAAGTTAGTTTCTTCACTGGATGTTGCCACAGGTTAGATTTTCCTCTTTATAAATGCATTTTCCACCTTTTGATATTCAACAAGCTTTTCTTTCAGCAACTCCAGAAGTCATTTTGTTTGTAAAAAGTAGAATGATTGAACTGGTTTGTCCTTCTTCTCGTTTCGCTTTGGAGAACAATTTAATAACTTGTATTTACCGATGTTTTCGCGGATTGTGTGTTATCCCACATCTAATACACTTTGTTGATAATCAGTTATGTCTGCACTTTGCATTGCTTTCACGTCTTTGCATTATAATTCTGGTTTGTAGTTTGGAAACTTGTCACACTTTTGTCCGCCATTTGTTTGGGCCAAAATCAAGCTGCCATAATTTTAACTTTCTGCAATCTGATTTCAACTTTTTGCACTATCAATTTTAACTTTCTGCACTATCAATTTCAACTTTCTGCACTTCATTTGACAGCTACAAATTACAGGATAAAACTAAAACACTTCTCTAGCATTTTGAAGTTGTTAACGGTAACCTTGAATATCTTAAAAAATATCTCTTTCTTACACTGCACATCAATGTCCACCACTGTAGATTCATTTCCACAAGTGTTGTTTGCAGTGCACCTGTATTCTCAGCTTGAGCTCTGGTGATGTTAGTGATGTTTAACCAATTTCCTCAGTGAGGTTGACCAGACTTGACGTTTTTCCAGATAACAGTTGGTTCAGGAAAGCCAGTCACGTTACAGTACACTTCAAAATTTTCACCTTCCTAAATTTCATTTTCTTCTCGTTCATAGATAGTGGAACTGGAACAAAAAATGTGTAAAAGGTTACTTTAGCTGAACAGGTTTTCGAAATATGTGAGACATGTACCTGTAAGCTGGTAGGCGAAGGCAACTCCAACAATCTTTAAACTTTAAAAAATGAGCAGCAGTGAACTCAAGAAGACTTCATAATTATGATAAAATTACAATATATTGCACAGGTAAACAATAATTGATATATTTAAAACTGCTGCCAATAGACTTGGTAAATAACTTGGACATTAAAATAATGATGTATACTGGGGGATATCTCTGCACTTTCAGATCAAGAACTTTATTCCACCATATGAAATCTATCAGATCCATGGAACAGGGATCTATATTATAGACGGACTGTTCTCTTATTTGTCAGCTATTTATTACGCACTAAAAGTGTTTGCTAGTTTGGTCTGCCATTATTTAAAAAACTTACCATTTACAGTCAGAGTGACATTGTTTGTGCTGGTTACGTTTCCCACAAGTTGATAAGCGACGCAATTGTAAATAACCTTTCCTCCTCTTGAGATCTTCTCTATCCATGTTCCATTCTTGCTAAAACTCAATCCTTTTCCATCCTCGAAGAGCAGATAGTTATAAACTGGTGGATTGGCTTCAGATGAGACGCAAGTGAAATTCACCCACAAATCAGAACAGTCTTTGTTCTCAGTTGTGTTAGTTACCAAAGTGACCAGATCTGGTTTATCTGCAGAAAAAGGAAATTTTCATGTTAATATGATTACATCCATGATGTATAGATATCGAGCCCCTAAAAATTTAACACTTATTGACCAATCAGATTAAGTGTTTAGAATGACAAAGTCTTCTGTAGCTTCCTTTATTATTTTTACCTATTTGAGAGTTGTTTTTGATGGCTGGCACGTCAACATCATACAGTAAAGCAGCCAGTGAAATCTGGCTGTTTCCATGGGAAACATTTCACATGGCAAAGCACTAAAAGTAATTCCTGTGAAGTAGGTGTAGCTGTGTACATGTAGCTAATCACTGAGTTAACAGCATTTGCTCGTTGAAGCACAGAACAACATAAAACGAATTATTATTAGTGTGGCACAACCAGAATACTATTCAAAGCAGACTGCAAGTGCAGTGTAAATAAAGATGAAATCATACCTTTACAAGAGTGAAATCCAAAACACAAAGGAAAAGAGTTCGACTTTCACCAGTCTAGATTACCTATAGTTTAGTCATAATGTTATGAATGTTCTCCTGGAAATGGTAGAAACTTTTCAAAAGCCTAACACAATAACAGTATCCATAGATCATTCCTGTTGTGAAGCAGGAGCATCCATTCTGACGACGGTTTCGTAACAAAAACATTGCAAAAGGGTTTAACAGCCATTTCCGAGGTGTTTTGGGAAGATGTTGTGTAATTTGCGAGCTTTGAGTAGAAAAGGAAGGATTGCAGTCACAACTTTCAAGAAGCTTGAAGCATTTTGGCCAGTTAATTCTTATGTCAATAAAGATTCATTGCATTACCCAATGCCAAACATGGTAAACAAGCTAGATTTCTGGTAAACATTTCTAGAAAATTGACACAGTTTAAGCTATATCCAAGCCACTGTTTAAGTACAGGACTGGGTTTTGTTACATTTATGTTCATCTTGTTCATAAGTGTTCACTTGAATCTAGCTGTCAGTACTTAAGAAAAGGATTTAATTTGACATGAAAGTTCCAACTGTTGGAGGAAAATTATTTTTCATTCATTTGAGAGATTTTTGTTTTCTTGAAACATTCTGCATAAATTTATATCCAAAGTATACAATATAAATATATAATTTTCAGAGCAACAAAATAATACAGAACAATTGTTGAGCACTGACAGTGAAGAGCGCCCCACAATTGCACTCGGACAAAATGTTTGATTAATTTTTGGAAACTTTCGATGGCTTTCGTTTCAACTGGCCAATCAAAATGCAAGAACTATGAGAGGCGGAGATGTCAAGCTCCATTTTTCGCGTTCTGACAATTGACATATCCGCCTTCCGCAGTTCTTGTAATTTGATTTGCTAGTTTAAATGGAAACCATCAGAAAGTTTTCAAAAAGATGTAAAAAAGTTGTCAAAAATCAATCAAAAACTTTGTCGAGTGGCAACGGTACGGCGCCTCTTCACTGTAAGAGTTAAAAAACAAATTATATTATTGCTAACAGGTGGCTTCACACTCCAAGTAGTTGTCTGTAAAGGAATCATCATCGGTAAACTAACAGTTACTGTGTGTGTCTGACCTGTCCTAGTACATATGGTACATGTAGGAATAAATCTGGACTGTTCACTTCATACTTACATGTATGGTTGCTTTTTTGCACCGGGTTATCATACTAGAAGTAATCAAAGATTAAGAGAGTGCGTTCGACAGGTTAATCTCAAACAGAGGATGGTTCTCAAGTGGTCGCACAAACAAATTTCTGCTGATCATATGAAATGTATGGGGTCTTGGTAATGTGATTGGCTTGATATCATGATTCTTTTTATTGAGAATTGTGTAAAAGAAGTATAATATTTTGAAATACTTGAATAATATTCCCGAATACATATATAAATTTAAATTGAGTAAACCATTTGTCAATTGCAAATGCAGTCCCCCCCACCCCCCCCCCCCCCTTCACAAACAAAGAAGCCAATTGAAAATGATAAGCAGAGGCTCATCATATTTCGTTCAGACTGTTTGCTTTGCTTCGTGTAGTTGAAAGCTAATTGATAGTGAAGGCCTGGGAGATAGCCATTCCAATAAATAACACTAATGAATGCATTATATCAGTGACATTTGTATAGGTAATCGCATGGGGCCGAGTAAAATTAAGGATTAATATCACGCGTGTTTTCAGAAGTTGCCGAAATTGCCCGAGTCGCACAGCGACAAGGGCAATTTCTGCAACTTCTGAAAACACAAGTGATATTAATCCTTAATTTTACGAGGAAACATGCGATTACTTGTTTATGACATAGAGGGCAAAATTTTCTGAAAACATTCAAGGCGCGAAGCTAAATTCAGTCGGCGGAACGAAAATATTCCTTCCTAAAATCACACAGAATCACAGCGAGATCGAGCAAACCCTTACGTTCAGAACAGGATAACATTGACTGTTATGTAAATCAATGTAAGTCGTGAAAAATAACAAAAAATAACAAGCTTACATTTATTCACCTGTTTGCATGTTTTGAAGCTTTCCTCTGCGAGCTGCTTGACATGTCATTCCTACATCAATAAAACAGCAAACGACGACTCCAAACAAACTTGTAGAGGTATTAATTTCTCCTGTTTAATTTGTCTTTCTTTGAACAAACTCTGTGCTCTTTCTGCCTTTGGGTTGTACATGATGAAGCCCGTATTTAACAGAAGTGAAGCGAAGAAGTCAGTTGGCCGCCATGAATGAATTCGTCGCAAACTCACCAAGTGTCTAGCTGATGCAAGTTTTCTAGTTTCAATTGAAATAATCTTCAATCTGTTGTTTCGAGTGAAACACTGAGATCCAGCTTTCGGAATTTCGTTTCAAGCTATCACCCAGTTTCCATTCCTTTTTCATCAAATAATTCGGGAAACTGTAGTCAAACTCCGAAGCGACGTACAAGCGAGCGCTGTGTTTGAAAATTCTGCTCAAAATCCCGCCGTCAATTAAGAAGCCAACTAAGTGCAGCGCGCTCAGCCAATTAGGAGCGAGGGATTTTGCCGCTCGACCAATTAGGATCAAGTAATTTTGCCCAGGCAAACCAAAATTAATGAAAAATGCCCTCTGTCTCAGCCAATCAGCATTCAGTAATTTTGCCCTCTATGTTATAAATTGAATAATTCAAAACGGTATTAACACAATGGTGTATTCATAATATTTAAATTTGATACTTTGCTCGAACATAACTTTCTAACAAATATTATTGGAAAAAACAGGAACTTGAATAACAGTGGCGGATCCAGGGGGAGGGTCAGGGGTGTCCGGACCCCCTATCAGACCTGAGGGTTTTTGCTTTCCATAGCAAAACCATCTCCAGGATCCACCAAAATACACTTTTCAGAGCCTGAAATCTCATTTTTTCCTGGTGGAGGTCCCCAAACACCCGCAATTGGAGGAGGGTGCCCCCATTCGTTCCCCTCCCATGCCCTACCCCAAACACGGCATAGAAAGGTTTTAGTAATAACTATTGCTGTCTACTTCCAAAAATTATCCTTCTACTTCACATTTTCGGGAAAACCCTGGCCGACCCCCCCCCCCCCCCCCCCCTATTGATTTGTTTGATAATGAACAAATTAAACACCTTCCACTTGTTTCATTGTTTAGGCCTGAAAAAAAGAAGTGATATGAACATTAATGAGTAGCTACTTATGGATTTTACATATCTTAAAAACATTACATCCACAGCTTGAACAGGAGTGTGTGCACGTCCAATAGCATTGAATTTGCCAGTTAATAAATAAATATAATATATTTGCTTGCACTAATTTCGCTCGGTTGAACCGGTCTGATTCGGTCTTAATCTTGACTATACAACTGTCCAACGTAAACCCGAGCTCGCTTACACAACTCGGTAAGTTGTCAGAAACGAGCTATGTTCATTTGCCATAGCCGAAGCAAAACAACTCGTTTTATAAACACAAATCATGGTCGTATGGCTCAATAATAAGCTGATGTTGCAATAACTCAGTTTGTGTTTTCTTTGATTCGGTACACAACTAACCACACAACACAACAGCATGGCAATTCTTCATCGAGGGCAAGCGGGTTGAAACTACAATGAGCTTACTACGCAGAACACACATTTCCCTCAGAACTCGATAAATTGTTGAATAACATTACACGTATGTCTTAATGGAATGAATATTCAATGTACTAACTTACCGATCAAAGCGAAATAATCCACGAGTATAAGGCCACAAAACGATGATCGAACATCGTCGAAACAACATCTACATGTATGGCCGCCTGGAACATGCAGCCAGCGTACACGAAATGAGACAGCACGAAAACAAGGCCAATGGTCTTCAATCTTCAACCTTCACACAAAAGCTCAAAATATCGTGGCTGCACGACATTAGGAGGTGTTCTCGTTCCTCGAACGCAATAATTTAAACAAACTGTACGTCTATTAGATCTAGAGCTACAACGTAACTCCTGCATGGAAATGAAGTAACACCCTGGGCCTGGTTGTTCGAAAGACGATTAACGCTAATTCTGGATTAAAAGTCAATCAAGGTTTAATTAATATTTCTCTTGTGTAAAGTGTTTTTCACTGCTAATGTTTGTAGAGTTTGATATTACTCAAAGTCAAAACTCAAGGACAAAAAAATATAAACAAAAAACCTCACTGAAAAGTAACAAAACTGAATTCAATATTCGTGCACTAATCCTGGATTAGCTTAATTATTGTCTTTTGAACAACCGGGCCCTAGTCTATTAATAAATTACCTAATATCAGCAAACCCCAGAAATGAGTACATGTACCACTGGATTTAAGGTGATTCCACAGAAATAAAAGTAGTCGAATGATTTTTTTAAAAACTTTCCTGGAAAGGCATACATGCAGATGTCGGGAGACAGCGAACTCCAGTCGATCTCTAAAGCCTGGTTATCACCCTTACACCCAACAATAATTAATCCCCATCCCAGTTTCACGACGACTGATGCGAGTCACATATTACTAGTTAGAGTAATACTTGAAAACTTGATAGGTTGAAAGTCTTGACCATATGGAACAAAATAATATATAATTTATGGAAATATCACACTAGTCTCAAAACGTTCCTCGCGTCGATGTTGTCAAGGTCATAACTTGCACTAGCCTGCGTTGCAGACAGACTATATCGAGGATTTTGTGACACGTCCGACTGCACCACAGGCTAAACTTGTACCCATGAGTAACGGTTTTGTGCACGCTTTTAGCTATATCTTTTTTTTTCCTTCCGAAATATTTTATTTTTTAATTTCTAAACTTGAAGAGGATAAATTGAACACCAAAATTATGCAATAAAAATATAGGTCACTGTGCTCGCTTACAAGAAAACGATTATTTACCATGTTGGGATAAAGATCCAGATTACTGCCAACTGGTGTCACTGGTTTTTCACCAATTGAATGAGACCACTTTGTTTGCCACCTCATGTTGTTTTCGCACATTTGCAATGCACCATGGATCTTCTGCATTACCGCTGAGCCAAGTCTTTTTAAAAATTCTGAGCTGTGGGTGCTCGTTAATTTGAATTGTTCTAATAAAACTTTTAAAATAAAAATAGTTAATATACAGAATGTGATTAGTTTATTTCTCTCTATTTGCTTTCCTCTCTGCTTGCGCTTCAAGGCAAAAGTTCAAATGAAAAGAGACTAGTATAGAATGACTTGTAAGCCCGTGTTAATTGGCTTAAAGGCAGGTATATACACACCTGAAGTTGCTGAAATTGGTTCAAATAAGCCCAAGGAGCGGGCGAACAACAAAGACTACAACACAGCAACAAGGTATTAATTTTAGTCAATTTTATTCGTAAAACATGATGATTTACAGTCATACTGCGCAATCTCCACCTGCTATGTTTATGAGTCGCATACGAAGGAATGTAAATACTAGCAAAATAGAAATTGTTGTACAAACTTACATTTTTCTTATATTAATGCCAGATATCCTTGCCAAACATAATAACGAGTAGAAGAACCTCTGCGTTATCCCAAACTGACGTTTCAGCTCATCGAGCATTCAGGAACTCAACGACACGTAATGGCGGACTCAAAAACTTCATAACAACTTCATGTACGCTATCACCAAAGTGTAACGCATCAACAAATTCAAAACAAAAATGTAAACAAACCCTGATCATGCACAGTACTTAGTGGAAATCATCTTTAAAATGTATACATTTTAAAGAAAAATGCTGTGCTCACACACAAACCCTTTAAGCAAGAGTCATGTTAGTCTTATGTTATTGTAAACCTGGAGTGACTGTGTATGGTCATACAATTAGTCAGAAAAAGTTTGAACACAATCAGGGCAGAACCAAGATTTTAGAAGAGGCGGGGTGGCTATTAGCAAAATAATATTGTTATTTTACTTTAGCTAAAAACAAAAAAATTAACACCTACCTAAAGTTCTTGTATTTATTTCTATTTTAATGTGTTTATTTTTTACTATTGACGGATATAGGAGAGCTCATAGGGGGTGGCTAGCCATGCACAAGTATTCAATTAACTCAGGTTATATTGGATTGTAATGAGCTTGTTCCATCAGATTGCCAGGAAAACAAGCAAATGGCAGTGAGCAGAAAAGTACAGGTTCGAGACTGATAGGTCATTTATTTGATTACTAGCCAGAGTGGATATAACTTCATCCTCTCTTGACTAGTCACTACATGTGTACGTGTAGATTAGAAAAGCTAGAAGTTCTTTAATGTACATTAATATATTTTGTTATTAAGTTTTGCTGTGGAATATGTTGATTCACAGATTATCAAAAGCTCAGTGCCTGTTCCACTGCGAGTTTGGTGAGTGTAATGATCCTAGAGAATCGCTTTCATTGATTTTATATTTTGATAATTATTTCTTTAACCAGGGGTTTCATTAATTTTTGAAGTAAGCGGCTTACCATGGTGGAATAGGCGGCTGTGACCAATAAAGGTGCCATAAGGCCCCTTTACACTAGGGGGTCTGGGGAACATTTTTGGAAATGTAGAAGCTCGGAAATGCAATTTTCAGCATTCTGGGAGTCAAATCTAGTGCTATATATGACAATTTTTATTGATCACTGACAGTAGATCTCAGGTATTTTAAACGTTCTTGTGATTATTCTATATGAAGTTTGGAGTTTAAAGACTTACACTGTTACAGTCGTTGTTTTGATCTTTCATAATCTTGTAAGTAAACTCTCAGAAGGCCAGAAGGCTTGATTAGTAAGCGGCCGCAAGAGGCAACATAGGCAGCGGTAGACCGCCGGTAGCCAGCTTCTAATGAAACCCTGTTTAACGTTTTAGAGTTTCAGATGCATTTCCAACCATTTCATTGCCACAAGACCTAAATTTCAAATTTCCCTGGGAAACATGCATGCCCTCAGACCCCTAAATAGATTGCTCATGCTAACGTCTTCAGCCTAGCCCCCACTCCAAAACATGCCTGAAGGCCCCTGTATTCAGGCCATCAGATGCAAAATGGAGGATTCTGTTGGGGATTGATTGCATGGCAAATTGAATGCATCGACAGGTTAATGGCTTACATAGGCCCTCTGCCACCTGAGGGAATGGAAGACCAGTATGGAAAAGTAGGAGAGAAAGGAAAGCTGATTTAGAGTAGCTCCAAAGTACATGTATGAGAAGGAGATCAATGTCCACACTGTTATCTCTGTGGTGGTTTAAATCACATCACGTGCTACTGTCAGACCACGTTTTAGAAGCCATCAGGGAAATGGTTAAAATTAAGCTACCCCCACTGGACAGGGAGTAGCCTGACAAGAAGAAAAGAAGTCCCATAAGTGTAGCGGTTGCCAGAAGTTTGGTTCCCATAATGCAGTTAATACAGTGTTCAGCATGTCAGTCAGTTCATTAAGCAACCAAGGTACTTTACTTTCAGAGAAGGTAGTTGCAAAGAAAGCGGCCTAGGGGATACCCAGGATGAGAATGTGTATGTCAGTCACATCACTCCCAGCAACAAGACCACATAGTAAAACTGGTGGGAAGAAAGTTCTTGATACAGTGCTATCTGAATGATAAACCTGTGGAAGTGTTATGTGACACAGGGGTACAAGTATCTATATTAGTAGCAGAAAATTTCCCAAAGATTTGACTATGATCAGTTTGAAGTAAAAGAATATTTAATCCAACAGTTTGCTTGGTACAGATGGGTCTATTCCAGTATGGAACAGATCCTCTATAAGGTGGGTGGGTAGAAATTGGCATAAAATTAGCAGATGACAACAAGATGGTTATTACCATTCTTAGTAACAAACTTTAAGGAGAACATTGAACAGCCTATCATAGAGTTTAAAGACTTAGACAGGCTGACAACAATGCAGATGAAAAGGATGACAAACAGCTTTAGACTGATCAGAGCAACGGTGGTGACATATCGGCACTGATTAACCTTATCCATATACTGCTGATTCTGACGAACTTTGCCTAGTTTAAAGTTCCCATAACCTTTTTTTTAATTTTCTTATCTGAAACATTATTTTGTGTTTTGAAAATTGCAAAACTTTTTCACAGAAGTTCCTTGAATGATGTTTACATTCAGATGAGAAAATAAAATAAAAAAGGTTATGGGCACTTTAAATCCACGAAGACACACATTATTCATGCAGAACAGGCAGTTTGCTTATCTTGTAGTGCCAACACTACCAATCTACAGTAAAACATCTGTCCTTTTTTTAACCTGATGAGTTGGGGCAATGGCCATCAGGCTTGGCAGCATAAACTCTCTCGCCACTGTGAAAGAAAGTGATGCTACCATCCTACCTGACACCGTAACTAACAACATCAATCTGCCTGGCAGAATGGTCCAGGTATGCTTTTAGTTTAAGTTAATTTAGTGACCCTGGTTGAAGTTAACTTTAAAGATTCAGAGATCAGTGCATTGACTACAGGCAAGGAGTCACCATGTCAGCAGGATACACCAGATGAACACAGTTTTTAAATTAAAGATTACATTGTGAACCTTCTTAAACCGAGGATTTATTCAAAATTCCACATCACCATTGTCAAGTAGTGTTGTCTGTGTTGGTAAGAACGATGGGGAATTAGACGCAATTGAAAAATGTAGCTAGAAAGACTGACACATTAAATAAAGTTTGATTGATTGATTGATTGATTGATTGATTGATTGATTGATTGATTGATTGATTGATTGATTGATTGATTGATTGATTGATTGATTATGCATTATACAGGGAATTGGATTGAACAGAAAAACCGTACTGAGGTCTACTGAGGTCTACCATCATCCCAGCCCCTGTCTCCAAGATGCTTAACCCTGGTGAAAATCTTTGCAGGATCTTTGAAGATCTTTAAAGATCTTTAAAGATCTGCAAAGACCTGTAAAGATCTGCAAAGATCTTGCAAAGATCCTTGAAGACAAGGATCCTCAAGGATTTCATAAGGATCTTATAAAGATCTTATGAAGATCCTGGCAAAGATCCTTGCAAAGATCTTCGTAAGGATCCTTTAGGATCCTCAAAGATCTGACAAGGATCCTACAGGATCTTAAAAGGATCCTTTCAAGGATCTTTGAAAGATCTTTTTTCAGGATCCATAAGGATCCTCAAGGATATAATAAGGATCTTACAAAGATCTTACAAGGATCTTTTCAAGGATCTTTCAAAGATCTTTTTCAGGATCCTTAAGGATCCTCAAGGATATTATGAGGATCTTACAAGGATCTTACGAGGATCTTTTCAAGGATCTTTCAAAGATCTTTGTCAGGATCCTCAAGGATTTGACAAGGATCTTACAAGGATCCTTCAAGGATCTTTGGGAGATCTTTGTCAGGATTCTTAAGGTTCCTCAAGGATATTATGAGGATCTTACAAAGATCTTAAAAGGATCTTTTCAAGGATCTTTCAAAGATCTTTGTCAGGATCCTCAAGGATTTGATGAGGATCTTACAAGGATCCTTTCAAGGATCTTTCAAAGATATTTGTCAGGATCGGATCTTCAAGGATAATATCAGGATATTACAAAGATCTTAAGAGGATCTTTACAAGATCCTACAAAGATCTTTTCCAAGATCCTCAAGGATTTGACGAGGATCTTCAAGGATCCTGGCAAAGATATTTGTAAGATCTTTACCCAGATTTGAATTACTAAAAGCAAACACTGAAAAATTTAAGGGGAAGCAACAATCAACAAATGAACAGCAAAGAAATATTTATCAAAGTTTCATCTTGCATTGAAAATCCAGCATGTGGGAAGCTTCCATTGATTAGCTGATGATACTCAGTTTTCCTAATGGAGAAAAAGCCATTACAAAGAAGACAGTGAAGCTTTTAGAATGCTTAAGGTTGAATGAAGAAGAAAGTACATGCATGAGCTAGCAAATACATTGATATGCAAATATTATGCTTGGGTTTCCTATGTTAAGACAACAGTTCCTGAGCTACTCCATCATCTTTCTCACAATAAATATCCATTATTTTTCAATTTTATAGAAGTAAAATTGTCTTGAAATCCTTATGTACTTCAGAAAACGATTCCTGGATACCTTTAGGCTACTACAGGTTTCTAAAATGAGTAAAACCATGCGTTATTGATCGACCACACACGAGCCGCCATCTTGGATGATGGTTGAGAAGACCTGGGAACGAGTTCCCATGATGCTTTGCTTGTGGTGATATATGTGCCAGGCGCGTGAATTCAACATGTTCAACGATCACTCAAATGCTGTGTATTTTACTGGGAAATACTCTGAGAAATTCTCGTGGAATAATGTTCAAAAGCTACAGAATCAGTACCTTCTAATGCAGAGAAAGAAAGTAAGTAGAGAGAATCGTAATGGCTTTCTTGAAGTAGGACTTTAGATGAAGTACATGTATTTTTTTTCTTGGGTTTTAATATAAGGTTTTGATCTTGATGTGCTTATGTACAGCAAGCTTGTAGTTTCACCAAGAAAGCATTTAAAAGGTCTTTAAACCACTGTACTACTACAACGTGATTTGAATCCTACTTCTTTGCCTTTAAATATAACAGTCTTTGTGAGAGGAAGAAGCGAATACAGCTGTTTATAGATCTGATTTTAATAACATGTTGCTTTGTGTTTTTGTTGTAGTTTATTGAGGCAGAAAGCATTGAAGTATACACAGTTACTACAGGGAACAATATATTTAGAACGCTAAGTGGAAAACAATTCACAAACATCATACAGTATTTGTAATCCCAAGTGGGATATGGCAGCAAGTAATCTTGGAACAGGACAAGTTACTGTGGATGCAAAGGCCTACAAAAAGGTCTAATATTATAAACTACAATTTCAGGGAGTACAATAAATGATGAACAGAAGCTTGATTTTTCAGTTGGTCTTTAATCTAGTGTGCCAACTTAACACTGTAATAATACAATGTATTTGTCATCTGTTTATGACTGTATATACATATTGTATGATCATTCTCTCTATGTGCATGTAGTGTAATGATTCTGTTGTTGCTCAATTTAGTTTTGTACAATCTTTGCATTTAATTGCTAAATGTAATGTTGGAATTGAGCAGATAGAATTAATTGCTTGTGACTTCTTTTGAAGTCAAATAAACTGCATTTGGTTCCAAAACATCTGAGTACATTATACTACATGTATATAATTTTTATTATTGCTTTTGATGTTGATATGCAAGAATGTTACAAGATGCATGTAACTTGCAAAGTCTGATAAGCATCTTACAAGAACTTAGAAAATTCTGGAAGTTCTTATACGATTCTAGCTAACAAGATTCTTATAAAGATCTTGTATGACATTGCAAATTCCACATCTTGTAAGTATCTTATTATACAAAGGAAACAATAAATATTATAACAAGATCTTGTAAATTGTTAAAACGTGAAATATTCTTCCTTGGGAGAGTAATTTCCAAAGATGAGTTTCGGATTAAAAATACAGTTGAACCTCATAAGCAAACACCCCTATAAAGCGAATAACTTCCATTTCAAAGTCCGGTTGGCCAAAATAACATCCCATTAGCGGACAGTACACAAGATCAAGATTGAAATACATGTCAAATGTAAAATGTTGTTGGTTTACATGTACTGCAGTAAGCTAAGGGGTCCCAATTTGAAACATGAAACATGAAACAATCAACAGTAATGATGTTACATTGAAAGAGGAAGCTCTGTATCAGCTCACAGAATAATACATTACTGTAATCGTTAATTATCATACAATCATGAATGTGTATCCATCAATATACAAGTACATGTACATCAAATGTTAACCTCACTTTAAAAGCCAGTTGCAGGGAAATCTCTCAGGCCTTGAAACTTGAATTCACACAGCAGCCCCACACTATGCCCAGCATCTCTATATTGATCAGGTAACCTGTCATATTCACTGTTGCTGAATTACATGTACAATTACTGTACATGTATGTATGCAGTACATGTATAAGGTTATCAACCTCCTGGAAGCAGACATCTAGGCACAGTCCCAAAAGGTGTATGCTTATGGGAGGCTCAACTGTATTGTTGTACTATTGTAATGTATACAGTACTGTACATTGTACATCATTATTTCATTGCTGCAGGACCATAAACCACAGAACACATACAGTTAATGCTGTACTTACGGAAGACACTGATAGATGCATTCTTCACTTCCTTTCCACACCTATTCTCTGCTTCACATCTATAGCCTCCAGAATCACTTCTTTTGATATTGGTGAAGTTCAATATTTTTCCATCACTGCGTTGATCATTGCTCACTTTAATCCACATGACAGTTGGCTCAGGATCCCCAGACACCTCACAACTCAGGTTATAAGTATCACCTTCAATTACTGTATTTGAAGAGCTGACAACTCTGACAACAGATGCAGAATCTACCAATAAAATGAACATGTATGCAGTGAGATAATAAATTATTCCAGATAATTTTAATTTTATGTTACTTTTCTGTTGGTGGTTTGCATCTGATGTCATCAAAATTCTAACATCTAAACTGTTAATCCAGACCTACGACCCTCTTCTTTTCACAAATTCTAACATTAATTTCTATGCAAATTTTGGTACCGATTCACATATATAGAGCCTTAAATCTCTTTCTTAATTTTGTTTGATTAGTTTTGTTTTGTTAATGTGTTAGTTAGTTTTCCTTTCTCTTCTCTACTTTATACAGAAACAAAATTGCTACTTTAATTTCTTTGTTCTACGCCATTATATAAATTGATAATTTTCTTCTTGTTATTTATTACTAAAACCCTACTGCTAGCTACCCTTATTATAATTTGTTTTTTGTCACCTCTCACCTCGAATAGCCCTGCTAATTTGCGGGAGGTGAAAATCTATGTATTTTAACCAAAGAGTTAATAAAGCTTGTTGTTGTTGTTGTTGTTGTTGTATTCAGTACTTTGTTTCGAAAATAAAGCATTTTGAAATTGGTGATGTCCCAGATGAACGTGTTTCTGAACTCAGTCACAACAAGGAGCTATTTCAAAAAGAAATAGTGTTTCGTTTCCAGAATGATTAGAATGTCGGGAAAGTTTGGAGAGAAATTGGAGAGAAATTGCCGAGAAGATCCTGGGGCGAGGGTGCGTAAATCGTGCTCAGGGCTCAGGGCTCACGGCACTTCCCTTTGCCGAAAATTGCATTAGTTCATAGCTAGTACGCGTTGGCTGGGTTGAAGACGACCGATTCCATCCGAGAGGCCCGAAAAACATCCGAATAAAGCTCGGTGCGGCCCGAGCAATTAACCCGTAAACAGCTTCCCCTCAACTTCTGTTCCTCGTTCCCCGTTCCCTGTTTTAGACATAGCCAAGGTAATGAAGGTAAAGTCAATAACAAAGTTGAAAATACAGCTAGAATATTTACATAACAATTAAACACGGAAACAGATATCTTTGCATTTTTCACCAATACATCGCTTCAATCGAACTTAGAAGCATTTCAGTCGTCAAATATTTCTATTTGTAATACATTTGAATTTCTTTTTGTCTCCGTGACGATCATTTTATCGATATTTGAACATGTGTTCGCCAGTTTGTTTGTCTAGGATAGAACATGTTTACATTGGCAGCTACGAGGGTTATTCTGATTGGATAGTAGCCTCAATGTGTAAATAGTTCACATCGAATCGAAAACAATACCGTTTCGTTTCTGAGGAAACGAAACAAAAACGGATATGTTTATGTCATTTCAAAATTCTCATCTGTGATAATAATTGAGAACAGATGTCTGCTACTGATAATTGATGGTAGAATCTACTCTACTTCTAGTTCTTGTGCAATTTTATGGCCGCCATATTTGTGTCCCAAAGAAGGACACCAACATGGCGACTGCAATATTTATATTTATTGGTACTGCAATTTTTTTGAAAATTATTTTCGTAATAACTCGATTATGAAAAACGCTACAAAGCTATAATTTGGATGGTACATTTCTTTCTGCTTGCTCTATAACCTGTTAATTTTCTGATGTTGTCCACGTAAGCAAACGGTTTTTGTAACACTGATGCAAATCACCAATTAATCAATTTTAAAACATTCAGACTTCTTGTAGCAAGTTGATGCCCATGATATGTTACTGGTGATCATCGAGGATATTGGCCATACATGTAGATCACCAGTAACATTGTTCATATTTGTATGTGCTACATTTCCCGATGTTGATTACTACTAATGCTAATGGTAACCATAATTTTGCAGTTCTTTAGGAGAAAGTATCTTTGTTGAAACTTGGTGTTGAGAGGACAGAAGGCACATTTAAACCTCTCAATGTCTAAAGTTATGCCATTAAAACCAATTGAAAGTGGTTTATAATTACTATATAGTGCAGGGGTGTAGCCCGGGGGAGGGGGGGGCCTCCCATATAAAAGGGGTCGGGGGTGCTCGTCGGACATTTTGAAAAGAACCCCTAAAAGGTACCCAAATTTTTTTTGTGGGCGTGGCCCCAATTCATTTTCACCCCTAAGAGGTACCAATTCTAAAACAACACATTAACTGACAATATAACATTCTTTAATAGTGATAAAGACGATTCCTTCGAATACGATCTACTCGTAAACATTTAAAGCGGTTCATTCTAAACAAAACGTGAAAAAATAAATAAAGTCACACTTTGATGGTGTGGCTGCTATGAACAGTACTATATAGCGTTCATGCAAATTGATATTGCTGACAATAGCGATAAAGTTAAAAGCCTCGTTATCCAAACTGAATGTATATTGTTTTATCGATAAGTCATGTCATGAATGAGACAAGAATAAAAATCAGTTGATTGACAAAATAGTTCCTGTCATATTTTTTCCGGCTCAGCAACCCTAAAAGGTACCGCGTTAACTCTAAGGGTGGTCAATTTAGATTTTACACCCTAAGCGGTACCAAATCATGAATTTTAACCCCTAAAAGGTACGACGAGCACCCCCGCCACTTTTATATCGAAGTCCCCCCCCCCCGGGGGGTGTAGCAGCTCACAGTAATTCAGAGTTCGGAGCTAATTATTGGAATGACGTTTGCATTTGAGAATGTTTTTTCTTGGGGGGGGGGGGGGGGGGGGCAGTGCTCGAAATTAACGGTCGTCCACTCGTCGAAAACGAGTAAAAATCACCAAAAACGAGTAGCTTTTTCCTCCACTCGTCGTGTGGACGAGGAACTTTAATACCTCATCCCATGATATTATCCTGTTTCGATCTCAAAAAAAAGAAAACAAACTGCATGCCAAAATGAATGAGGAAATCTACGTAAACGAAAGCAACACACGCCAGGCCACCATTTTTATTTTTGCCCAGTTAACAGGCCTTATTTTCTTGTGGCAACTAAAGGTCTGGGTCCAACTTGTTTTGAAATGTATCATTGGATGCAAAATGGCGGGCTTGTGCAGTTTAGGCAGGTCATTTTGGGATCGTACAGTGGATTTTCTAAAGTGGACTGTCGCACAAAGAATACGGAGGCCAATTGCCATAAGGATCCATGAACTATGACGATGAGAACACAGTCACTTTCTACTGCAATTTTCTACTGTACTTTATTTTTTTCTCAGTGCGCGAGCTGGCGGTATCTGGCGATTCCTGCAATCTGATTGGTTCCGGGAGCGGGCGGTATTCTCCTATCTCTGACCACGGTCACGGTAACCGAGGCTTCACGGACCATTTCAGCAACGCGCGAAAGTAGAAAATTTCGCTTAGCTTTTTAAAACTGTCAGAATGCGTTTAATACTGTAAGACCAACAAAAACATATTAATCAAGCCAATATTGGTCCCGGGAGCGGGAAAAATTGCTCGTGAACCCGGCGGAGACCCGCGGAATCATAGCGTAGGCATGCGCTACAAGCGAAAACATTTTAATTCAGCAACGTGTGAAGGTCGATGCGAAGAAGCTTTTTACTGAATTTCTCGCATTATTTTGCTCTCTTATCGTTGTCAAGTGAATGGAGAACTACGCAGTGGAATTAAAGAACTTGCATTTCTTCAAAAAGGCGAGTAGTCATTTGATTTTAACCGATGCAGAATTTAGTTTTAGTCAAGTTTGTTGTTCGTTTTTGGAAATCAGTTTCACGTTCAAACTTGCGGGTTTTAAATTACAATTCACCGTGTTTAGACTCAATTCCTTCGTTTTAATTGTTTGCTTTTCGTTTCTCTGTTTTCCTAAACAAACCTTCCATTAATTTTCATTCAAGAAATAACTTTGTGGCTACCGGTATTCTCGTTTATAATTCTCGGCACGTATCAATTTTATGCCGTCGGCTTTGAAAGAGCTTATGCAGGTGAAGTTTGTCAGGGTTTCGCATAAAATGAAAAAAAATTAGATTTAACATGTGATATAAAATTGTAGTATACGTAAAGACTGTAACTGGGAACAGTTTTGCTCGAAAAATGCTTTTCATGATATTTGTTTACGGCAAGAGTAATGTATGGAAGATTGCCGAAGATTGTCGTAGAATTTGACGGCGCCGGCTTTGAATGGTTTTTGTGAAAATGGAAATAGCTTCTCGTTTCAGCTGCTTTGTGATGAAATGCCGCTCTAGTCTCCATTTCTGTAATTACATATTTGTGGTGTAAAAATTAATTGTCTGAGTTTCTTGTTACTTGGGTTATTTCTTCGGTAGTCTTCTGAGCTACATGTACTAGCGCGTGTGAAAAACAGATTTTGCAAAACAAGCCTGAGATTTCAATATTTCTTTATCAAATTCAAACGAAGTACGAAAAAAATAAAAAGGTTATTTGCCGGCCTAGGTCGGTCCGTATTGAGAAAAACTGTGCCCTTGGTCTTGAGTATGGCCCGAGGCCGTTACTCAAGACCACGGGCACAGTTTTTCTCAATACAGACCTCTCGGCTGGCCAATAACCTATATGTATGATACAATCGTTGGCATGTACATGTAAGCTTATGTTGAGTTTAAATATAAAATACTTCTAAGTTGTGTTTAGTTGTCTGAAGATGTGTAGAATCATACCGAAATATAGCCACATAGTTTGTATTTTGTTGTCCATATATTTGACACAATGCAATTACTCGGATTAACCTTTATTCTTTACGTCCTGAAATTATCAGCGGGAAATGGGTTTTGTGTTTAATTGTTCCTTCATTTACATTATTTACTGTTACATTATTTACTGATTAGTATTCATTGATTTGAATGCCTCTAAGCAGTACATACAATGACATACCGTATAGATAACTAAGTGACCAGTGACTTTGCCCCAGGGACCAGTACATTTTCAGCCTACTGGTCCCACAGACGACCAGACGCAAAAGTTAATTTCGAGCACTGGGGGGTAATTTTCGGATTTGTTTGAGCTGTACTGTTCCTCAGAATAAACAGCAAAATAATGGTTGAGTTCATTATGTGATTAATGACAGAAATGATTCTTTGAACCATGAATTTTGACAATCACATGTGATTAAATAATTGAATATTCAAAATTACAGGTAAAAATTAAAAGAAAAGATATAAAATGATATTTCACATATGAATATAATTTTTATTTAGCTTGCTAAATATTGTGTAGAAGCAATTCTCCCGCTGTATGAACTTTAGAAGAAAAAGTCTAATTAATTAAAAACATTATCCTTATCTTTCAATCGTGCTGTGAAGACATATTGTACATGTACAAACATTCATTGGTGAAGTGCATTGACTGTAAAAATAATGTTCTTCGATCACTTACATCCTACTATCACTTCCACTGTGCGATTAACAGGATCACCAACTCCATTGTAAGCTGTACAGCGGTATGTTCCATTTGAGCTTCTCGTGATATTGCTCATGACATAATTCCCATCCACTACTTGCAGTTGTTCACTGTCAGTACCATTTGCCCAAACTCTTGTCCAGGTGATGTTTGGTGTTGGTTTACCAGTTGCATTACAATTCAGAGTAACCATGGAGCCTTCACAAACATCCTGATTATTACTCACGTTTTCAATTTCAGAGAGTTCTGTTTAAAAAATACATGTATTGTACAAATTATGTATTTTTATTATATGACTATAAGGTACGGGTCGCACTACAGTCAATTTTGTTTACATAAAAATTTTTGTAATTTTTGGCGAGGAAAAATTGGCAACAAATTCGCAAGTGCCAAATTGTGGTGGTGGTCGCACTCAAACCAAGATGTGTTTTCCAAAACTCTCCTGATTGATGTAAAATGTAAACTTAAACGGCTTGGGACCAGGTTTCGTGTTTCGCTTTCTTGGTTTTCGTCGTTTTCATGCTGCTGGCTTCAATTGCAATCGAAGGAGATTGTCTTGCTGAACTTGAGACGAATTGTTCTCCAAATTGCTGCCGGTAAATTTGGTTTCGATCAGACCCAGTGTAGTCATAGACATTCGCGGCGTAATATCGATGTTCATGTTCTTCGTTTTTGTCGAAATAATTATTAAAATAGTCAGATGAACTGGGTAAAAAATTATTTTGTCCCGTTATTGCACGCGCTAAACTAGCGAATCTTAATTATCAAGACATAGCATCTTGCGTGAATGACAGTTTAATGGCTAAAACGGGCTAAAATAACAAAATGTGTGATTTTCAAAAATTTGGTCGGCTCCAAGGCAACACTTCGGCTTCTTTGAAGATTGGCGAAAATTTGGCAATTCGCAAAAAAATTGGCAAAAAATTGAAACTGGGGGTCGCACTGTATTTACGATTTTTACGTTACGTGTTGACAGATTTGATACTTGAATAAACAAAATTGGTCAAAATTGGCTGTAGTGCGACCCATACCTAATGTAATCTCAGAAAATAGTAAGCAAAGTAACTGTTATACAATGTACTAACAGAAGTGTACATGAACTTCAACTTGTACATGTAGCTATATATTAGACTATTTGTTACTGTACTGTCTGATCACATCTTGTTCAAGCTTTGTTTCTAAAGAATCACAGTAAAAACTACAACTGCTAGACTTGTATTTTTGCTAATGTAAATGTACAATGAATGTAGCAAATAGCAAATCAAAATAATTATATGCACATTAAATTGAAGGTACATGTACATTGTAACTGGCAACTAAAGTTGTTGTGTGACTATAGGTAATGGAACCTTTTAATTTTCTCTTACAGTGTTGACAACTTGACTTACATTGTACATTATCATTCACATTGTTTGCAACACAATAAACATTCCAGAAATATTTTCAACATTTAAATGGCTTTTTGATCATGAGCCACACTGTAATAATTAAGATGATTAACTCACAATTTATTATAATTGTCTTTATTTCTGGTTTGTTAGGCTCCTATATAAACTCTAAAACTTACCTAAAACTGTAAGATTCACTTTGTGATCAGCAATAATATTCCCAGCTGATCCTAAAGTAAACTCAATCTTGTATATTCCTTCATCTTCTCTCCTGACATCCTTGATATGTAATGTAGCTAGATCAGTTCTATTGACCACAATATGTGGTTTTTTGGGTTCATTATGACCTAGATCCCAACATTTACAATTCCTGTTATAAAGAATTTTGATCCAATGTTATCTGAACTTGACTGAGTTAGTTTTTTCCAGGAAATGGTAAAATATGTCTGCGTCGTGAGCAGTTCATCAGCAGTGAGGGAATAATTCCATGTTAGTGATATATCTTGTCCTTTTATTGCCTGTGTTGGGTTGGTCGGTTGTGCTGTCCAGTTAAATGATTCTACAATTTAAGGTAAAAAAATAGATTCACAATGTATACCATGATGCTAAACTGATTTCGTTTTTGGAAAATTTGACATAGAAAATGACTTTGTCTTGATTAAACCATTTTTTATTACTAGGTAAATATTATCTTTACTCAAGGAAATGCAACAGAAGTCTCCCTTCACTGAGCGGTTTCATTGCCAGGTTAAAACGTGTTTACAGCATTGAACTCCACATAGCGAGGGGGAGAAACAAACTATTAATTATTACACACTTTAAAAAATGGGAAAAACTACTGAACAGCTTGTCTGACTAGCACACTATTCATTTATGCTCTTAACGGACTAATTTACTTATTTATGTATTTATTGCATACGCAGCCAGTGAGTTTTTGTTCGTATGAATGTGTAATATACTGCATAGGTATCTATGTATGTATGTGTAAGAAATTCCCTTTTCATTATTTAAAAACATCAATATTGTTAAAATAGAAATGTATTATTTGTTATTAAGTAAATAGACCTAAGGATGATAAAATATTTTTAATTATCGTATTGTAAATAGTGTAAGTATCGTAATGTAAGTATATTTATTATACAACATAGCATTTTAGAGTGCGAATACGCACAATACGCGCTACGGAAAACACTGTTGAAAGTCTATATTTTAGGAAAGATATTATGTTGTATAATAAACAATTTATTCAGCGGAAAGTTGTGTAACACGGCTGGGTATTTTTACGAGTCAGTTTTTATTTTTTCGAGCCTTTGAATAACCTCTGTACGTAGTGTAAGTACCGTATTGTAAGTAGTGGTAAGCATCATATTGTAAGTATTGTAATCATCATAATAAAATTATTGTAAGTAGTGTAAGCGTCATAAAATTATTGTAAGTAGTGTAAGCATCATATTGTAAGTAGTGTAAGCATCATATTGTAAGTAGTGTAAGTATCGCATTGTAAGTGTAAGTAGTGTAATTAAGTAGTAGTGTAAATATTGTATTGTAAGCATTGTATTTAAGTAGTGTAAGTATTCGTATTATATGTAGTGTTCTGTATTGAAACTGAATTTAAAAAATTTAAAAAATGATGCTAAACTGTTACCATGGCAATGTATTGAATACGATTATTGCAAGAAACTTGATGTTGATCACCTAGTCTAGAGAGTTGTGGATGATAAGATCAGACTGGTGTTACTGTCATCATGCACACAAGTTAATAGAGCCTGGTCAACAGCCAACATGGCATTTTGTTCAAACCTTTCTTGTCCTTGTCTTCTTATTATTCCCTAGAATCACGGACTGTTTTCTGAGTTTTATCAATCGTTTTCTCACGTCTGGTTACTTTTGAAACTCCGGAAAGATACTTCCACTTTTTGAAACGTGATTCTCACTTCATTTTAAAACTTTAAAACCAAATTCACAAATGTTGATGGTGCCCGCATTGTCAAGCACATGGCAGACTAAGAGTTATTGCTCCAATAAAAAAATTCTACTACATTGTAAAAGGCCTTACCCAAGAAAACACAATAGTGGCACTTGGAATTCGTACTTTAAATTTCAAGACATTTTTTTATTGATGATCTTCATGAGATCACAAACATGCATGTCTGTTCTTCACAGACACCATCTTGTTTACCTGATCACCGGTGGCTCAATCAGTGAGCAGCAGTATCACTTCCTACAGTACAAGTGCATGCATTATGTAATTATCACTAGGAGGAAGCCATACATGTATTAGTCTATTTACGAAGCACAAAGTTGCAGAGATTGTCTAATCGGCGTGGGTGGGTGCATCGTAGTTCGTGCGTCCGAGACTGACACTTCATCACTCATATACATGAATTCAAATGCCATCTCGCAACAGCAGTTTTTATTTTGCCCCGGTGGATTTCTGGCGTGTACGCCGAGTTACCAGCTATCTCTGAATTTTCAAATTACCTCAAAATGTGTGGTGCTTAACAAGGTCAATTTGAATTCGCTACAAAATGACATGTTAAAAAAAGGGCCACAGAATATTCGCCAATGACAGAGGCTCTTAAGGTGTGCTTTCATTCAAAGATGTTTACTTTGGTGAAGGTGTTACGTTGACATTATCGCTGTTCTAGTGGTTCACAACATCTTTTTTTTATTATTAAAGACTGAAAAATCTTGAAACAGACAATAAGACCTTCCAAACGATTTTATAGACAAGGACAACCTTCCTCAGTTTGGCTGATAAGCCAATCAGTTACTTCTCTACTGCCAGTTGTATGAAATCGGAACACTTAAATCAAGAAGGAGTTCATATGTGGATGTGGGGATCAATAGGAAACTGGTGTCGAAACATTTCCGTTGGGATTCCTGGGAGAATGACTTCAATTAAGTTGTTCACGGGATATATGTCAACGATAATATAAATGCTTTTATTTTACAATAATGGTCACTCGGTTACCCTGCGAGCAGAGTCCCCGTCGATCTAACTAGGAGGAAGATCGAAAAAAGCGACTCTGCTCGCAGGGTATCGCTCGGTACACTGTTTAGCGAATATAATTGGGCGAACTGAAATAAAAACTCCGCTCCTGTGAAAGGCCGGTCTACAATTTAACTGAGTTCAACAACAACATGGAAATTTCCTTTCGCGACAGTGCTGGGCAATATATGTAAGTTTTGATGTCTCATAAATTGAAATGTTAACGCAAAGTTCCTTTGTTCGTGCATCTGCAGCCCTGATTCATCTCAAGCTTCAAATGATAGAGGAAGGCCATCTCGCAAGGCACCTGTAATTTTGGCATCTGAAACATCTTCCTTTATAAAAACGTTGGCAGGAATTGCTAGGTTTGACCATGGTGGAATCTGCTGAAGACAATCCATGCGCGGACAGAAGTAGAAACTTAACTCAACCGCAAAATTGTCTGGCAGACATGAGGGGAAAAACAACGAAATTGCGCGCCAGACATGAAAGAAAAATGTTTTTACTTAATAGAAAAAAGGTTTTCCTATTAAAAGGGAACTAATCCGAGTGAGAATCCTTCTTTTCATTATGGGCCAGCATGATGCACGAAGCGCGACCCACGCGATTTAGCCTCACCCACAAAGTTGCATCTTAGTAACAATTTGTGGGGCATCTTGGAATATAGAAATATGTTATGTAGAGGAAACCCGTAATTTTATGCCAATGCTCCTGACACTCGCATGGGAAGGGGTTTCATCAGAAGCCGGCTACCGACGGTAGACCGCCTTGCCGCCGCTTACTAATCAAGCCTTCTGAGCGGTTACTTATAACATTTATGAAAGAAAAAAACAACAACTGTAACAGTATAAGTATTTAAACTCCAAACTTCATATAGAATAATCGCAAAATCGTTAAAAAAAACCCGAGATCTACTGTGATTGATAAAAATTGTCATATAGAGCACTAGATTTGACTCCCAGAATGCTGTAAATTGCATTTCTGAGCTTTTACATTTCCAACATTTTCTGGGGGGGGGGGGATGTCCCCAGACCCCCCTAGCATAAAGGTGCCTTACAGCCCCTTTTTTAGTCACAGCCGCCTATTCCACCATGGTAAGCCGCTTACTTCCAAAATTAATGAAACCCCTGCATGGGTGAGCAGGCAAGTGCTAATTTCCAACCCTGAGGTGCTCAAAAGGAGGGAGCAAAGATGAAGTTTTGGGTGGGTGTGTGCTATTGGGACTCTGAAACCCTTACCAGTATACCAGACCATGTTCAGGTGCATTTTGCAACCCACAAGAAATATGGGCCAAAACACGTCAACAAAGTTTCTCTCCGCTCATAAAACGGCCATATTTGAAAATCGCCCTATAATGCATTGCGATCCCTTGAATAAATGTACGTCATGTATGCCGATGGATTGTGTCTTTGGTGATGTCTAACTGAAGAAAAGGCAATATTCTAGTTGTAAAATAATTATTTTGTCAACAAATATTGCTGTAAATCGACGTGATGCTCCCTTTTGACATTAAATTTACAACTTTTCAGTATATAAAAGCTGTGAAAAGATTATTAGATAACTTTGTTGCAACTGGAAAAAGCCATGTAATGATGTGGTCGGTTATCAAAACTATCCAAACTTGTCAGTGTTTTTAGACATGAAATTTGCTATTTGGTGCTTCAAAATGCATCTCCGAGAGTCTAGAATTTCACAATTTTCCGGGGGGGGGCATGCCCCCATACCCTCCTACCTGCTTGTGCCCTTTGGGCACAAGCTTCTGGGCTTTGCCCATGTTACGCCTGTGTTTTTAAAAGAAACGGCTGTTAAATTTTCTACTGAGAACCCTGCATACCCTTCACAGCGGCACATACCTGTATAGCTTATATATGGGAGTACCCCCCCCCCCCCCCCCATGGAGGAAGATGGGCCTTTTCTTCCTCAAACAAGAGAGGGTCTTGCTGTATATTTTAGAAAAAAAAGGTGAGTGGGTCCCTCCCCTAAACTGTCCCTGGTTTGTCAGATTTGGAATAACTTTTGGATCTTTTGAGTCAAAGCTTACTGACATTTACACATATTTTTTTCATATCTGCTTCCAGCAAGTAAGCTTACTGGCCTACTGTAAAGTCGCATCATGACAACAAGCACGTATGAAAGCTAACTTTTAGCCCAGTTTTGACGTGCAGATTAGTTGTTGTAAACGCTTATTTCCATAAACAAAAGTTCCCGAGGAACTTAAACTTCTCAGTTTATACATGTGTAAGACGCATATGCAGACGCATTTACATGTAAGACGCATTTCCAAGTTGAGAATATTAAAATTTGGGCGAAGCTACATAAGCTTACTCTCTGTGTATTATTCATACAGTATAGGTGAGAATTTAACTACAGTATCAAGGGCATTTGGCCAAGATGCACGTTCATAAGATAAATTTAAACTACTGTACACTGTAGAATATAAACAAATCTAGCTGCTTCCCACTGTAATGACGTGTAATAGATAACAATACACCACAACAGAGTTTCCTTACCAACAGAGGCCAACAGCATCAAACAAACTAAACGGAAAAGAACTTCTCCATTTGAACAGTCCCTCATTGTTCATAAACCGATCTCTCAAACGAGGAACGTTACATAATTTTAGCTCCTGCTAATACTATTATAAACAGTATAAAGCTGTATATCAGCAGCGATTTTTCCACTCAGCTTCGGCTGCGTCCGATCTAGTTACTTCCGTACTCTAAGCACATTTTCTGCGCAGGTCATCCACCCATCGCTTCCCCATTCTCGTTCCCAGATCCTCCGTTTCTTTTGGTCACGTGGTCACTTGTTCCGGCGCAAAGAAAAAAAACGAGGAGCCCTGGGGACGAGGATGGTCCCCAGAGCTACGCGGTTTTTTAAAATGTTTCCTTGGTTGCGGCTGGTCACGTGACTATGCGGTTACAACAATACCGCAGGGAGGGTGGGTCTTTGAGGCCGTTTTGTCAAGGTAAATAATAATTACTAACCAAGGGATCGAAGTAGCCTCCAAGAAAGGGGCAAAAGAGCGGGCACTGGGGCCGAGGCGAGCGAAAACTCATCCTTCCTTTTCCTCTCTTCCTGTCCCCCACCCCACTCAGTCACCTTTTTGTCCTCCGTACCAGTCTCTCACTCGTGCCTTTATGTAAGAGTTGCCTGCGGAGGAGGCTAGGATCGAAGGGGCAAATCGAGTTTGGTTCAAAATGGAACAGCATTTTATACGGCAAGATTATGTTAAAAGTGAAACAGGCTATTTGTATCGAACGTTTGTTTTTATTCAGTACAACTTCATGACATGAACATGTATACGTGACGGATATTTTCGAGCCACAAAAGCAGCGGCGCGAAAATTACGAGAATGGAAAATTCGCCTTGCGAACACAGAATTTATAAGCTACCGGCTCATTGAGCTATTTTTTTTCAAAAAAAATAGCTTCTTAGCTGTCGTATTGGACGATGTAGCGAGGTAGGTATGTATGTTTGTCCCACCAATCAAAATTGGACTACCATCAACAACACTTAGTTCAACAACCAATGAAATTGCCGTTTGTAAAGCTGCATCAGAAGAAGAGCAATTTTCGGACTGCCATCTTTGTTTGTGTGCAAAGACCGGCATATAACTAAGACATCGATCCCTTCGAGAAGATGAAGGCAACCTAAGCTGGTGATTAACGGCGAAAAAGTAAAACGTAATTAGACGAATGGACGCCGATTCAGGACGCAGTAAAGAGAAAGAACTTCGATCAATCACGAAGGAATAAACATATAAAGAAGAAGAAATCGTGGTGTTACGGACACATGAGACACTCGAAAATTAAGACCTAGTATCCTTTGTATGGTTACTGTTACATGTTTGTTCATTTATTAGATTTTACCAGAAATGTCTTTTATTTTCTTTTGTTGAGAATTCCGCGCTAAAGTACTTTGAATATTCGAGGGTTTGGTGGCGAATGACCTTCCTGAATACCCCAGTTGTTTCTGAAGATAAAAATGTTCGGTAAGAGTTTTCGGTCACCGGCGGTTGGGAAAGAAAGCTGGGTTGCGATATTTGGTTTCTGAATTTACTCAATGGAAAAAAGATGCTTCTGGTAGGATTTTGAGTGTTCTTACCCTTTCGGCCGTCTTTTCGGGCGAGATGCGAAGAGACACGATATAAATTTTGAGATGTTGTAAATGTTTTATACGCACTGGGTATTAAACCCGACAGAAAGGAAATGCTTTTAGGATGCAATTCATGATTACTTGTTGGCCAATTGAATTAAAATTATTGGCAGAGATTTTAACTGTATCGAGAGCGAAAGGGTGTTAGTAATCCGAGTAACGGCGTAACGCGTAACGGCGTAACGGCGTAACGGCGTAACGAGAATCGGCGTAACGAGAATTTTTTTCCAATTTTTTTTTTCAATCATTTTTTTTTAGAATCGGCGTAACGACAATTTTTTAACAATTTTTTTTTTATTTTTTTAAATTTTCCAATTATTATAAAAGATTGTACTGAAAAGGAATTTTAAGCGTGATGTAGACAAATTGATATTCACGCCAGCAGTGGGCACCTTCAAAAAAATAGAAAAATACGCGATATTCTGCAAATGTTGGTCAATGGATGGATACAAATGCACAGTGACTGTGCTCACCGGTTTTCATTGTGTCCGCCATCTTGGAGATCAGCGATAACCACAGGCCGCCCCCAGAGCTGGGCCGCCCCTAGGCCGCCCAAGCTAAAGATAATGCGCCGATCAATTCGAAGCTTCACCACCCCCTCCCCCCCCCCCCCCCTTCCCCGGGCAACCCCCGGGCATTTGACTACCTTCCGAGCCCGGGGAGTAGGGTATTTGACGCAAGGCGGGGGTGGGGAATTTGAACCTTGCCTGGGTGGGGTGGGGAATTTGAACCGGAAGTGTCAAGTCTTTCAAGCGGAATGCACATGGTTGTTTCAGTATGGAGGAGTGTAGTGGAAAAGTGTTTACTTTCGTGAGCGAATAGCTCACAAGAAAAGGTTTTCAAAAGCTGTGTAGTATTTTTGAAGGTATGTTTAAAAACTAGAGTGTATTTGAATTATATGATTTGTAGGTTTTATAGCTTGAATAATCAAATCAATTGCCAGTCAATGTGTAGAAAGTCGCGGTCGCTGATCTTGCCTGTTTCATAAAATAGTTTTTGTCCGCAGAGCATGAACTGCTATTTAATAGTGAATGAACAAACGCTGTAAAATGAACAACAACCTCTCTCGAACAATATTAAATTTAATTCATTCGAAGGTATGTAAATCCTACTTTGCATTCAGTTGCTAAACGCGTCTAGTATGATAAATTTTCACATCGTGGAATGACGCTTGCAAGCGACTTCCAAAACCTTTTTTATTCCCACTATTTAAACATTTGTTCTTTGGGAGGGGCATTTGACCGTCAAATCCGGCACTAGGGTAGGGCATTTGAACGCAATTTTGGCCCAGGGATGCAGGAATTTGAACGAGCCAATCTTCAAAAGTTCAAATGCCCGGGGGTTGCCCGGGGGCGGGGGGGATGGTGAAGCTTCGAAAGAGAAACAGTGTCACGGTATAAGCGGTATTGTGTTACAACGGCTCGATTTATAAGGGTTTGTATGGGAACGCAACGGCTATATTTTAGAAGATATAAAATCAAATGTTTTGTGAATAAAAACGACTTACCCTGTTGCTGTGTTGTATTCTTTGTAGTTTGCCAGCTTCTCAGGCCGATTTGAGGCGATTTCGTATGAGGGGTGAAGTCCGCCAAAATGATGCTTTATAAATTATGTTATGATGCTCCAAATTGTGTTCTGTATTTACTCTAACTTTTGATGGGAACCACCAAATTCTGATATCCCAACTTTTGTTATGCTGTCCTAACTTATATTGTGGTGTCCATCTTCGGTTATGCTTTCTCAACTTCTGTTATGTTGTCCTAACTTCTGTCGCTACTTTTACTGTGCTGTCCTAACTTCTGTTATGTTGTCTCAACTTCTGTTATGTCCTAACTTTTATTATGCTGTCCTTACTTCTGTTCTGGCGTTCGCGTGACCGAGGGAAACCTGGGACAAAGGAAGTCACACATAATTTATGAAAAATTATTCGCGCTGCTGTAATGCATTCACCATCAAACATGGCTGCCGACAGTGGTGAAGTTTCTGATCGATGCCTATCTTTGTTGGAGGAAGTTAAGGATTTGTTGAGTAATCGTTCGCCAGCGACTGAACAACGGGAAGATGCTCAATCGAAACAACAGCAGGAGCAACAGCAAGGGACATCATCTGATCGAAATGCAGCAGTTTTAAGGAATTTTCGTTCGATGTTTTCTCGACCTTCCACTTCGGTTTCAACCTCCAAGTAGCTTGTGGTTACACGGTGCCGTTCTTAAGAGATTCAGCTGGATTAGGCCAGGCTTTGGCTTATATTCGGCCCATGCAAGTCGACTTAGATATGGGACTCATGCAACTTGAGGTGATTTCTTTTAAAATCAATGTGACTTTTTTTGATAATCTCAGGGAAACAATGTCCAGGCAGGATGTTAATATTCCCTTGCCTCTATTATGTTTATCACATTCCCGGGGGGGGGGGGGGGGGGGGGAAATTTATCGATTGTTATCGATTGGCAAAAATCGATAACAATCGATAATAATCGATAATAATCGATAACAATCGATAAACATTGATAATCCAAAGGAGTATTTGTTTCAAACATATTACTGAAGATGGTGTGGCTATCTAGACAAGTATCTAGTAAACAATACCCTGAAGAAGTCAGGCCGTGCCTGGCGAAATATTTGAAAATATATTCACATTTATCCCAACCGTACAGTCAGCCTTTCTTTATTGTATTTTCATTCTTTAAATTTGCTGATTAGATCCACCAGGATCCGGTACCTTTGTATTGTCCGTTGGCCCTTTCAGATTTTTACAAAGTTTTCGTTAATCGTTAAGCATTTTATTATCGAATTCAACATCTCGTCCAGGCAGAGTGTTCATCGCGTTCACTTGGTTTTCTGGGATTTAAAAGATTTGAACCTGGTCGATATTTATGGAGCCAAAGTGATTACTGCTGTGCTACTGGATTGTTTTTTATTTCTTGCTTACTCTGTGATTTATTCTTACGTTTCTTTTTAATGCGACTAATTGAAATCACAAAAACACTGATTTTGTTGTTTATTCTGCTTCATCTTTATGGCGTTGCTATAACGAGACTAGAGGGTTTGCACGCTGCTACTCTGCACACCACAACTTCTTCTTCCGGTATTATAAACTGCGCTGAAGATCGATAAAAAGACCAAATTGTTCCTGTTATTGTTTTTGTTCCATGCTATGATGATTGAATGACTCCATAAAACCATACAGACAACATTGTGTCAATGATTAACTTGTAAAATGACAAAAATCTTTTCCGATAACAATCGATAATAATCGATAACAATCGATAAATTAATCGTTATCGAGTTCTATCGGAAATCGATATCAATCGAAGTCACAACTTTTTTTCTTTATCGATTTCTATCGATTGATATCGGAAATCGATACCAATCTTCGATTGTTATCGATTGTTATCGTTTGATATCGATTATCGGTTTATCGATTGACTACGCCTGGCGTGTAACCACAAGCTACT
Source organism: Desmophyllum pertusum (assembly GCA_029204205.1). Taxonomy (NCBI): domain Eukaryota; kingdom Metazoa; phylum Cnidaria; class Anthozoa; order Scleractinia; family Caryophylliidae; genus Desmophyllum; species Desmophyllum pertusum. The sequence goes on along the minus strand of MU825410.1, from coordinate 222,208 downwards.
TGGCGCCTTGGCGGTTGAAACCGAAGTGGAAGGTCGTGAAAACATCGAACGAAAATTCCTTAAAACTGCTGCATTTCGATCAGATGATGTCCCTTGCTGTTGCTCCTGCTGTTGTTTCGATTGAGCATCTTCCCGTTGTTCAGTCGCTGGAGAACGATTACTCAACAAATCCTTAACTTCCTCCAACAAAGATAGGCATCGATCAGAAACTTCACCACTGTCGGCAGCCATGTTTGATGGTGAATGCATTACAGCAGCGCGAATAATTTTTCATAAATTATGTGTGACTTCCTTTGTCCCAGGTTTCCCTCGGTCACGCGAACGCCAGAACAGAAGTAAGGACAGCATAATAAAAGTTAGGACATAACAGAAGTTGAGACAACATAACAGAAGTTAGGACAGCACAGTAAAAGTAGGGACAGAAGTTAGGACAACATAACAGAAGTTGAGAAAGCATAACCGAAGATGGGCACCACAATATAAGTTAGGACAGCATAACAAAAGTTGGGATATCAGAATTTGGTGGTTCCCATCAAACGTTAGAGTAAATACAGAACACAATTTGGAGCATCATAACATAATTTATAAAGCATCATTTTGGCGGACTTCACCCCTCATAATTTCGGCGAGTTATAGTTTGCGAGGTTTTCCGTTAATATTGGCGTGAGTACAATATTTTATAATAATTGGAAAATTTAAAAAAATAAAAAAAATTGTTAAAAAATTGTCGTTACGCCGATTCTAAAAAAAAAAAAAATGATTGAAAAAAAAAATTGGAAAAAAATTGTCGTTACGCCGATTCTCGTTACGCCGTTACGCCGTTACGCGTTACGCCGTTACTCGGATTACTAACACCCGACGGCTGCTTGCCATGTAGCCGCAATTGATCATAGTCCGGGTCGTAATGGCCGTACCGGCCGTCAATAGCCGCCAATAGCTCAGTTTCAAAAGCAGTTACACATCGATCGCGGGGTTTGATTTAAAATTGCAAAAATTAGTTTGCGACAACCGCAGTAACACCTTATTTAAAATCAAATCAAATTGATCGAACAACTACTAAACCTTTCTTTGCGAGACGACACGTACACGTTCACAAAGTCATTGTCATTACAAATTCAAAGACGACAGCCAGCCTATAAAATCAAAATGCAACTTTTACTGACCCCTACAGAGGAACGATTTTTGCTCGAGACATAACTGCCACGGACTCTATTTCCCAGTCTGAAACCGCGTGTACCCAAATAAATCGTGTTATTTGATTGGCCCTGCATATCACATTACGTCAGAGGTCATGTCTACCAGAGAGGACCGAACTACCACGGTACAGGCGGTCACAACATTTAAAAAAAATAGGCCCGCGACGCGTGCTCATGGCTACTGCATTTTTTACTCAGAGAATGCGCATACATGAAGCCCATGAGCCGATTAAACGGAATGGGTTAGCGACTCTCACGATTTCAATCAGTAAGTTATATTTTTCTCTACCCAGCAGTCATGAATCCACATCATCCCTTTATAACATGTATACTAGACATACTAGATATAAACATTTTCACACCAATGGCTTTCGTTAACTCTCACCAGACCTCTCAATTGATAATATAGGTCAAGACTTCGTTCTCCAAGTTGTCGCCGTTGAGGATAGTGCAGCAAACTTTGTTGGTTTTGTTATTTTTTTCTTTGGTGTATTGCATTTGATAACCCTAGCCCTAAGGCAACATCTCTTGCTTTGGCTAACCACACTAAAATAATCAGGCCCGTAGGGCGGGGGTGCGACAGGTGCGTCCGTGGACCGATGGCTGAAAATAAAGTGAATTAAAAGCTCTAATTTGCTAACTGGTGTAGTCTGGAAATGAAGCCTGAATCAACGAAGATAACATCGAAGGTCCGCCATTTGTAGATTTGCTGGGTGACATATTAAATTTTGGACCAGATCTTGAGATTCTATAAGCTGAATTTAAACGTTAACGATAAATTCGACCTAAAACCCTCATACGAAATTTTAATCCCCAGGCTCTATCAAAATGAGAGACGACTGGGTACCCCAATAATGAACTGCAAAATGGCTCAGCATGTGTGTCAATATTGGATAAAATGGACCGAACAGAGCCAGAGGTCACAGAAGAGCGAAATAGAGGCCGCAGCAAAATCCTGTCAATCGATAGATACATTTGTCCGTAAATTGTAAATTACATGTCACATAAAGTTTCTTGTTTGTCAATAATCCATTTTGAATTTAAAAAGTGCAAGAAATTTTTATGTTTATACGTTCGCTTTTTGCTGCCTGGTTTCATATCAAAACGCACGAAATGCGAAATACAGTCGAACCTCTCCACAACGGCCACCTTGGGGACAGAGGTAAGTGGCCGTTGTAGAGAGGTGGCCGTTATGGGGAGGTAAGGGTGTAATATGACACCATTTGTTTTTTTTGGGGGGACAACATTTTTATTTAAAAAATGCTTATTATAGCATATGAATACGTAACACAATCAAAATGTATCAATAAAACAGAAACCAAATGTTCAGAACAGGAATGTTAACAAAACAAAGCTAGTAAGGTACAGTGAGTACATCAGTTTGTACATCGTTTACTTTCTCTTTCGTGAAATTAAGTTGTCAAGGGTTGTTTGCTTGAGTGAGTGGCTGCGAGGTTCTATTTTAATGTGACTTACTGTGCCACAAGGCATGTTTTGTTTTCAATTTCGCAATGCAATTTAAACACAGAGCCTTATCAGCTGTACTCGATTTACGACTGAAATAAAAATACAGTACTGTAAAAGCGTAAAAAAAATGGAAAATAGAAAAAAATGGGGGCCTTGTACTTTCTAGTACTGTGTGACTCTTCCATCAGTGGCTAAACACGTGCCGCAATATAAGATACTGTATTGCCCGACGATGCGTGGTACAGATGAGGTTGCGTGACCTTTTATTACTGTACGCCAAAAAAGATAGGGTTTTGTATATACCGTTCGTCAGTCGTTGATTAAGTGGCCGTTGTGGCGAGGTTGGAAGCTGGGACGCGCTTTAGTGGCCGTTGCCGTTGTTGAGAGGTGGCCGTTGTAGAGAGGTTAAAACAAGAGTGAATGTATGGACTGTCCGCCGGGACAAAAGAAAGTGGCCGTTGTGGAGATGTGGCCGTTGTGGAGAGGTGGCCGTTAGTAGAGGTTCGACTGTATCAAAATTTTCCCGGCGGGACCCCCCTACAAACTCGGGAGGCACTCGAAAGTTAGTACGCGCAAGGAAAAGGAGACGTCTGCACGCAGGCTATCCCCTCCCCTTTCGCACTTATTACGGACAGTTTTGTTTGTCCCGACGAAAAAGCTCATATATTTTATCTTACATTACATCGGTCATTTTTCCGCTCCCATACAAAGTTAACCCCGCTTATCTGTGCACTGTATATTTTCATTTGACATGACATGTTTGACAACTGTCTGCTCACTGTGCTGCGTGGCAGGCGTAACACAAAAGTTTCACTTCCTTGGTCTTTTACTGCAGTCATTAGACGTTGCTTAATACGGACAATTTTTCGTGTCCGTCTTATCCGGGTTCCACTGTACATACGAGGCGTTTCAATCACAGTCAAAACAAAGGGATTTGACTTCACGAAAGTGAGAAACCTGAGAAACTGAAAAAAACCCTGCCAAAAAAACCCCTGCAAACTGTCAAAGTTATTTGCCTTTATCTCTGTAATTGTGTAATAACCCGACCAATTACACGCCGCGAAATTATTGACATATTATAAATAGACGACGAATTATTACACAAGAATCCATCAAAGAACAGTTCTCATCTTGCTTCCTACTATAATGTCACGCAAAAAGGTGCATTGTGGTAAAAAACTCGATTTTCCCCTCGCATTATATACTTATACAGATTAGAACTTGTTCGATCGTTTCAGACTCCCTCACATGGCAGCAAATAAGTCACAGAACAGCCATTTGTACTAGTACAACTTAAATTTTATCTTATTATCAAAGAAACCGCTATTCTGGTATCTTATGTCAACACATAGTCTAACGTCACTGTTGTTTTTGTTCCGTCTTATCTTTCCTCAACACATGCACACACAGCAAATGAGTCTGTTGTTTTCAACCTACGCTCTACAAGTGACTCCACCATGTGATGATTCTGTTTGAATCACTCATAAGTACAGTTGCATCAACAGTCTTTCAACTGAACTGAAGCTGTGAACAATCAACCTCAATTCAAAGCGGGCTGGAAAAGGTAATTACATTTCACAGAAATGCTAACTAAAACTACTACGTAGATCGAACTTTATGTGTAGGACAACTACAACAATAACAAGGTGTCTGAGGATATTTTTTTCCTTGACGAAGATAAAGGACAGCAAAAAAAGCGATTTTGTTTTACTCCGGCTTTGCCGTCGTGGACTCACCGCTCTATCAGTTTGCGCAGAGGAAAAAAACTTTTCACCTAGGGTACTATAAACAACTGTAAAATGCTTCAAGTCTATCGTCTCCATGTCCTCCAAACAGACATTTCAGCCTGCGTAGCTGGCAGTTCGTTCGTGGCTTCGGCACGCGCGTATTTTGCCATCGCGCGCCAACGAAATCGCCAGCTACGCAGCCATGCTGGTCGCTTCTTCTCGCGGCTTCGCTCCCGGGGGGGGGGGGGGGGGGCACTCTCTTATATACGCTATATAGGTACGTGCCGCTGGACGGGGTTTTTAAGCAGTTTAGTCTGGAACAGGGTATAACAAAAGACATTTTTTGGTGTGGAACAGGGTACCAGTTTCCCAGAAGTTGGCACAAATATCGTTAATTGATACTCTGGATTATATTAGTCAGACGAATCGAAACGCGTAGGAAAGAAGCTTTACAACTGCTGCTTACTAGTTTAGCCTTTGGGTTAGAAAAAAAATCGTTAAAAATCGTCTGGAACAGGGTATCTTTTTAACATTTAGTCTGGAACAGGGTCGCAAAATTAGGCGTTTTGTAGTCGGTACAGGTTAAGGGGTTTTATAGTCCAGCGGCACACCCCCACCCAAATTTTTTTGGGGAGTACCGCTCCCCCCCCCCCTCCCCGGGCTTCGCTCCTCGCGCGTGACGTGGACTCTGCTCATATCCTAGCTAACTGAACTGGGTAATTACAGTACACTGCACGATTCACGTTTAACGTAACAAATTTATTAGGTCACTTTTAGCAACACTCTGCTCTCGTAAACTAGCTCGCCGACTTCTCAGTTGCGGACAACAAACTCTGTTCAGTTTATTTACCTTCATGTCATTTTGATCAGTACATCTAACAAGACTTGAAACCCAAGCTAATTTGAATACAATCACCCACTGTTTTCTTAAAACAACGGAAACTGCGCTCAAATGAGATGATCTTATCTTTCGTGTACAAACCAAGCAGATAAGTTCGTCTTTAATATTAAAATCATTCCTCGTTTGAAAAAAATTTAACACACTTAACAATAGTAGATCTAAAATCCATTTTCTAATATCATTTTGTCACGATGTCCAACGTCAGACTCCCGAAAGCGCGGTGAATTAATTTTCTGCAATCCAGCACGCGGCTTTGATCTTTGTCACAACAGCATTCGCAGCATTCATGCTGACATAACAAAATTCTCAAATCACTCATCACTCATACTCTTCTGATTGTCGTCATACTGTAATATCTTTGTTTACACAGCAGCATTCGCGCTGACATAACAGAATCTAAAAATAAATTGCACATCAGCCTTTCAACAACTGAAGCTCTGAAAGATTTTCAAAGAGTTGTAAATTCACGCTAGCATAACAAAATTATTTGGTCCCTCAGCAATACTTTCTTCTCTGACTTCACCCCTCGCGCGCGCGTGTGACTAAATGAGTTAACGAATATCACGTCACGCGACATCCTTTTACCTGTAGAAATTTCATTTATCTCTTCAGTTATCAATTGCTCGTTTTAAACAACTGAAGCTGTGCCGGAATGATTTTCAAAAATTCTGCTCCAGTAAACTAGCTCGCCGTCTTCTTTTCGCGGCTTCGCCCTTCGCGCGCGAATGACTCCTTGAAGCCTAGCCAAACAAATACAGCTCCCACATAAACATTACTAACTAGAAAAAAAATGATCCGTCCTTCTTAGTAAATATCTTAATTTTACCTATTCCCTTTTTAGCAACCTTTATCTTTATTTCAGGAAAGTACAACTCAAACAAATGAATTGTACGAAGGACTCTAAAAGACCGGCGGTTACTCAACAAAAGCTTCAACAATGTGACTCAATCAAACGCGACCCTGTTCGTGCAGTTGTCAAAGAAATACACCTACGTAAATAAAAACATTTAAAAACAAACGTGTCTTTCATATTTATTTTGCAACGCAATTTCTCTCCATATAGCTCACTAAATATGCCAATCTTCTTTTTAAGCATTACACTTGACACCACTGTCAATGAAGCGAAACAATCGAACAATGCCATATCATGTTCAGTTATTCAAAGAATTGTTACAAAAAAGTCTTACGAAGGAATGTTACAAAGAATGCTGCGACGACGACAATAATGGCCACTTGCGCAAGCGCAGTAGCCATAAAAAACCACGTAGCTCTGGGGACGAGAATGGCTCAAATGCATATTTGAGGGGGCGCTGGAATGAGAAACCAAACCGGAAAGGTAATGGCGTGCGAAAGAGCTTGAACACTGGAATACTGGGAATCCTTGAAGATTTTCTCAAAAAACACCGTGTTAAAAACAGAACAGATAGCAGCTTTACGTGCCAAAGCTGTCGAGAAGAAGGATTGTCTTTGTCGTTGGCTTACAGAGGAAAGATTGCTCATGTATTTTAACAGTGAGTTTTGGAATGTCTCGTGTGCCAATTCTCAGCAATTCTGATCTATAATTTCTCGATCGAGGTATGAGTGTAAAAATTGTAAATATGTAGTTAGACCCATGCCAGTTAAATCAAGACGTAAATCCGTCGGTTGATGTTTGTTGAAAACCGTGCATATACATTTCAGACTGTGGTAATACACGTAATATAATGAACGAGGCTGATTTCATCATTCAATCAGTGTATGGTAAGCTCAACTATTTACTTAAGGTGTTTTTCAAAAGCCAATTCGGATGTTATGGTGTTAAATTGAGTAGAGAGAAGAAATAAAAGCTGTTGTTGCACGCTGTAATCGTTATTGTGCTGTTATTCCCCGGGTGTTATTGCATTTGAAAATGTTGTCATGTAAATTGTGGTTAAATTGTATTGCCACAAGGACTTTAAGAAATTGCCTTACTTTTATATATTTTTATTTCCTAATAATTTTATTATAAATGTTACAGTTAAAGCCAGTCAAAAAGTTTAACCCAAGGGGCAACAATGGTGACGAGAAGTTGATATTTGAACTCCCCTGACAATATCATTACCGTAAAAGCTCTATTTAGACCCCTCTCTATTAAGCCCCCCTAATTTTTGTGGGGCTTGCCCGCACTATGGGATGATCGGTGGAATTTATCTGTGGGTTTACGAATTTTTCTGTGGGTTTACGAGATTCTGGGTTTACGAGACTTGGTCACGTGTCACGTGGTCTTCTTGGAGTGAGAGCCTGGGAACCAGGTTGTGTTTGAGTGGAGTGGAAAATTATCGGCCATCTTGGCGTATCGCTTCGTGTGGTTTCCTTTTCTGTTCTGATAGAATTTGACGGCGTTCATTTTCGTTGTAGTTTCCAAGGTAAGTTATTGCTTGTTCTTTTGTACTTTACCGTATCAATTTGTTTTCATGTCTCGTAAATCTTGCTGCGTTTTACGTTTGGGAAAAAAGGCATCATGTTTTTGTTGTTTTTGACATTTTAATTCAGCTGTTCCCTGTAGTTAGTAGTCGTTTTTTTTTTTTTTTTTTCACAGCAGCTCTCGAAGTCACACTAAGCCAACATTTTGTTTGGCTGAAAGTCTGTGCTGAAAGTCTGTACACTTCAATTCAAGAGAAGCTTTTACGCTTACGCAAGCCAATATTCACTCGGCTTGTTTCTCACTGAAGAAGCACTTGATATTACTTAAATAGCCACTGAAAAAGCAATACTGATACGGCCTGATATAAAACACTGAAAAGAAAACTGAGTCGTATTTCACTTGCTCAGTCACCTATATTTTAAAAACTGTAGCTGGAGATTCAAAAGACTATGGGATGTCAGTTGAACAATATCGGTCCAGGATCGGCAGTCATGACAACTTTGTTAAAACAAAGGTTGGTTCTTATAAACGTATGAGAGGACGATTTTGGAACATGATGTTTATGATGTTTTATTTGAACGTGTTTTACTTACAAATGCTGAAACAAGTTGTTGGAGAATACAAAATGTGGAACGAAGTGAAGTTTTGGTTCACACAAATAATTTATACAATATTTATATTCCATTGATTATAAGACAAGCAAATGATGTGGAGGAAAATCCAGGCCCTACAATATTTGATGCCATTGACCCAGCAACAACAATATGTGCTGACTACAGTGAAGGAAATGAATCACTCTTTGAAGAAAATGCTTGTATTAAAGCAACGTGTAGCAATGTCACTTACTGCTATTATTTACCATCATACAGAAGATATTAAATTTGTGGACTTCTTCCACATTGAATAATATTTTGGTTATTGGAAATAACCTGTGCACTTCTATAAGATATTCTGTGCGAACAAATGATTATTTGCTCTTAAGTGATGTGCCAGGCATTGTTTCAATTGTTTACAAAGTGTATACATTACAGTACAGTGATTCATTACATGAAGCTTGTTTAACTACAATAATTATTGTTGTTTTTAATACAGTTGCAGATTGCTAACTATTGGCTTTAATACAGTTGCAGCTTATAGAAATTCACAACAAAGTTTCAAAATGTTTGACTCTCATTCAAGGGATTTACATGGGATGCCCCATTTCATTTGGAGAATGTACTTTGCTCAGCATTGAAGGGCTTAAAAACCTTATATCATATTTACAGTTGTCTTGCTTACAAACAGGGGTTGTTCCTTTTGAAATCAAAGGTGTCTAAATCAGTGATAGTCAACCTAATGTGGAACATGTTCACGAGAATCACAAACAAAAATGTTTGTCCTTGAGCAATCAAAGTAACCCAAAAGAACCTGTTACATGTATCCAAAATTTTCTGGGGGGCATGCCTCCAGACCCCCTAGTATAAAGGGGCCTAATGGCCCCTTAATTGGTCACAGCCGCCTATTCCACCATGGTAAGCCGCTTACTTAAAAAATTAATGAAACCCCTGACTCCTAATTCAGGACTGGTGAAGTTAATAAAAATATCATCGTGTATAAAAGAGTGCTTAAATTGTTGGGAACAACTTGAACTGGATGTAAAAAACTGTGATGAATGTACGAAATTAATTCACAAAAAGGAATTCTAGTAATTTGAAGAATGATATTTTGATCAACGATTCAAAATTATCAACTTAAGTCCAACCTAAATAGAAGCCCCCACACGTACGCATTGCGGACCTATTTTTTAATAAGCAACCCCCTCTCTATTAACCCCCAAACCCTCCTCCACACCCCGCTTCCGTCAGGTTGATGTAAATTACTTTTCAGCAAATTTTTTGGGCATTTCAGTCACTTTGTATTGAGACGTGGCCTTTAATTTCTGGAACTATCGTTGAGTTAGGTCAGTTAGGGTATAAATGGCGCATTGCATTTCTAAGACAGTGATACATAACCCATTTCTTGTTCTGAATTTTCTCGAAAATGTTGATTTGAAATAAGTTCCCCCTCTCTATTATTAGAGAGAGAGAGAGGGGGGGGGGGGGCGGCTTAAAAGCCCCACTCTCTAATAAGCCCCGCCTTCTTGGGGCCTAGAATTAATTAAGCCCCCCAGGGGCTTAATAGAGCTTTTACGGTATCTATAGCAACCTGTTTCTGCAGTGTTACTGTCACTTTGAACAAGAACTTGCTCACACATAAATTTTTATCTTCTTCTCTTATGTAAATTTCATTGATCTTCTCTTTGCACAATACCATGCACAAAAGGTACCGTCAGGGGTGGATCCAGAATTTTTGAACAGGGCTAGCTAAAAAGCAGCAACTTTTACAGTGCGCTTCTATTCATTTTCTATGTAAATGGTTCTTAATTTTATTTTTTGGGGCGGATTTTGGAGGGTGGCTAGCCACCCAATCTCCTCCCCCCTTTGAATCTGCCCCTGATTGTTATAGTCTGGTTAAGATGTTCACTGACTTACTGTACATTGTATATTGCAAGTGCGTGAGTTTTGTTAGTTACAATAATTATTGCTTTTGGGTTTGGCATAGATGTGTCAACTGGAGGTACAGTGGTTCACATTCAGTGGTGTATCCAGACATGCTGGAACTGGGGTGTGCGTTGAATTGAAGTTAAGATCTTTAAGATGGGCATTTCCATGCTTGAAAGTCAGGAAGTGAAGATGGGTCTTTTCTTGCTCAAAAAGATGGGGGGGGGGGGGGAGCGGGGGGGGGGGGGGCGGGGAGTTTCACCAAACCATTTTTTAAGAAAAGGGGGGCAGTTCCTCTGGCCCCTCCCTAGATCTGCCACTGACATTGGTTTAACATACAATGTACAGTCAAACCTGTATTAAGCAGCCCTGTTTAAGTAACGCCGTCAGTGGTGAAAGTCCTGGAAATTGCTTCACTTAATCACTGTAAACTTTCCCTCTGTTAAGTCACCTCTATTAAGAGGATGCAGTCACCCCCCTTTTGCAAGTCCCAGTGAGCTGTTTTTTGTTGTTTTTGACCCGTATTAAACGGTCACCTTGACAAATTCACAAGATTATGTTTGGATTTTTTGGCAAAGCACATTGAAAATCACATAAACTACCTTTCGGTGAAATTAATGTGAAGCCATTGTGTTGCTTTCTAATATTGAAATTTCTGTTTTTGCATCATGTTTGTATTGTTAACATTTTTTGCCACACAATCTTGTAGGTGGGAGGTACCCATATTTCTTCTCCAGTATTGTACTCCACAAACACTCCAGACTGCAAACAGGTCTGTAAGTGAAGTGATTGGAAGAAGCAAGTAGAGAAGATAAAGATGACATAATTATTAAACATGAATAATGTTCAGTAGACCAAAGTATGTACATGTAGTCAATTACATCAACCAGTAACTATGAGTAAAGGTGACAACACCCTCTACAGAACGAAAACAGTCCTTTTAATGTTACACTCTCAATTACATGGTTGATTATTAATATGAATCATGATTAAAAGTTGAAGTTGCTTCCTTTTTAGAGCAAAATGAAATGTTGTATAATTATGTTGTTGAAAATAAACACCATTGTGAAATGAAATTGAAGCACATAAGTGGCATCCAACATGATTAATTTAATTGTATTTTTGATTTCCAAACCAGGACAAAATGGCCTTTTTAACTCCATTTCCAGTGTAAATAATAAGCAACACTTCTGCATTCATGGTTTGCTGTTGTTGAGCCATCAACACTTCGAGACACTGAAGACAAACATTTGTACTAGCTGATACTGGCAGATACCCACTATGTTACAAATACTGAGTTGATAATGAGAGTGACCAGCTTTATGCATCAGTCAATTCCAGCAGTGACCACCTCTGTGGAGAGTTCAGCAGACAGACATGAACTTTGTAATTAGAGTTCGAAATAAACGGGATGGATTTTAGGCAAAGGGAAACAAAAAATCAGTTCGAACTAGCGGGGGTGTTCGAAAATAACCGAGTTCGAAAACCCGAGGTACAACTGTAATTATTAATCATGGCGATAATCGTAGTGAACTGTCCGTCTGTCTGTGGAAATTAAGCTTTATAGAAAACCATATTAGACCATTTTCCAAACAAGTCTCAATTCTAGCATGAACTAAAGTGCCTTAAAAACGCAGTCATAGAGGCAGAAAAAAATGATTCGGCTTTTCGGGGACGTGATACAGTAGCATTTTGTCAAATTATGAACTTTGTTTCTTGATCTTTCCAAGAATGAAGTACACGTATTCGTAAGAAACCTGAATAAACCTACCGCAGAGTCTAACTTTGTAACGAAGACAAATTTTCTTGGGATACACATCTTATGGACAGAATCGGCTCAAATTTACACAAATATCCTCTGCTTCTTTGCTACAGCCAAGCAAACAAAATAGTGTGGTAACGATCAAGAACAATTCCGTTGCAAGCAAGTGATAAATTGATTACGCGGGCGCCATTTTTCGAGGAATCGTGTTTTCCAGTGGTTTCCGGAAGCAGAATGTCGTGCGTAGTAGTGTGTTATTTTTATCCGTAGTGCGCATTCATTTTTTATCAGCCAATGAAAAATTTTTTTTATTGCGACCAGGGCTTACTCGTTTAAGGCGGAAAGAAAAAAAAAGAGGGGCCCTGGGGACGAGGATGGTGACCGACAGGGCTGAATAACGTCTGCGCGGGCCCCAAGCGCTTGCCAGGAAACCATAGCAACAACATAAGTAAAATGGCGGAATTTTCAAAAATACGAAACACTGCAAAGGTTTTCGCCTAGAATAAGAGTTTGCCTGTAAAGTTAAGCTTTAAAATCTTGCAGTGGATCCGTCTGAGTGAAAACATATATTTTGAACACCAGGGTTTTTTTTCTGAACACTCGCTGAAAAATAGCCACGAAGCGCTCCACGATGTCAGCAGTCCAGCGCATGCGCTAAACAATAGCGTGACGTCACAACATGGCGGCTTTGAAATCTTCCCGTGTGGACTCCACTTGAGTTTGAAATTTTCATTTTATCGAGTCTTCCCAGCTTGCTTTGCCTGCCGATTTGTAACACAACAACAAAGAAAGCATTGAAGATGCGTTGTGCTTGAGATTGTGGACAATGGCGGCGAAATGTGCGCGAAGGTGAGTTTTTACTTAAAGTGCCTATGAATTAATATTTTTTTTGCATACTTTGGTAGCTTATTATGTCCTTATTCTGAAATGGCAAAATAAATTTGATGAAAATCAAAAGATCGCAGCGTTTTTGCTGCCCAAAGTAGGCGCAAAGTGCCAAATCGGTGGGTCTAGAGACTGGTAACGAGTTTGGCTCTGATGACGTAGTTGGTGGTTTCACCGCTGTGTTTTTTGCTTGCTACAAGTGAGCATCTCCTTCGGTCTAGAAGATATAAAGCTTTTATTTTACACAACTATGTCTAGAAGTGACGATACGATGTCCTCTTCAGAGTCCATTCCAAGCAATGAATCCTCCGAATCCATTTCAAGCGGCGATACATCCGATGAAATGGAGGTAGTTGGTCGTGTTGAGCCATATGCGGACGAGCCGCTAAGTTGCTCACACAAGCGACGAAGAAGAAGACGTCGCGGAAGATCTGGATGGTCTTTCCCCAGCTGTTTTGAGGGCGCGATTTGAAGGAGAAAACAAACGTGAATGAATCGTCAGTATTTTTCCCTTTATTTTTTAGAAGAACCGTCTGAAATCGACAGATTTTCTGTTCGAACTTACGTATAAGCTTACGCTTCTGAAATCGTTTGTTTTGGTTTTGCAGGTGTACTTGTGGAGAATGTGTGCGGTGGGAACGTTGTCTAACGCCCTAGAATATAGATGCTGCCGAGAAATTGGACTGGTCAGTCAGCAAATGTCATTTGATGGCAGTATTGAGCATATCAGTTGCATCACAAAACATGAGGACTTTGAGCACATGACGTGGAGAACTGTTTTGTTGCAAGCCGGTCCATTGCTGAGAGGACAGAAATGGTAGAGGATACCGTCGCCGAGACCAAAGGCCAAACGGAAAACCAGTGAGTGTTGCATTGGGATTTGTTTGTAAGAGTAGTTTTTTGTCCATTAGAGACATTAAGATCGAAGTTTACTGCAGACCGCAAACCGCAGGTTGAAGTTAGCCGTTTGCCGTTTGCGGTATGCCTTTATGGTCAATTAAGGTCATTCCTTAGTATTGCACTGCGCATCCTTTCTGCGCATCATTTCGCGCGTAATTAGCGCGCGCCCATTAAGAGCGAATGTTACCAACGGGTCAGACATTTTCAAAATATTGTGGCCACAGCCGAAAAATCAATTCTGCTCATATTCTCATGTTAGGTAGACCTTAATATGAAACAAATCACTGCATACTTTGTTTGGCTGAATATCGATTTATTTTCGAGAAAAATCGATAATAACCGAATTTGGTCAAAATTTCGCTTTTGGAGCTCAAAATTTAAGGCAAATCTCGAAGCTTCGCGTAACAAAATAAAACATTCTAGAAAAATAAGAACTACCCCATCTTGAAGATCGATATCGAAAGATATGTTGATAGCCATTTGAGCCATTCTGGCATTTTTATTAACAAATTATAATTAAATTTGTCCGACCTACTTTTAACTCGATTAAAAATAGGTCAAAACTAACCTATTATTTAAGTATGTACTACACAAAAAAATTCATCGAAAATCTGGCTTTTGGAAGGCGAAGGGTTCTTCTTTTCGATTTCCAAAGGATTTTTTTGGGAAATGATTCAGCGCGATGTAATCAAATTTTAAAGTTGGATAAAATGCGCTGATTCAACGGATACCGAAGAGTATCCTAAATTAGATCAATGTGCACATACACGCAAAACTTTAATTGTTTCGCAGTTTTATACGTTCAACCTACAACTAATTTAACATAAAACCTCTAACCTTTATGTTGTCGTATCAAAGAAGAGGGCTATAGTCCAGTAGTTGTTGCTTCCTTCGCAATAATTGCAGCTCACTGAAAGATGACCAGCACGCCATGTTTGTTTAGTTAAGCCGTACTTCGGACGTGTTTGATGAGAAGATTCTCTGTTTCCATTTTCGTTCAAAAGAGCAGGCTTCAAGTACTTTCCGCAAAAAAGTCTTTGTTTAACCATTAGTTTTGAACTGAACAGCGAACCAAATGCGTTAATTCTCGTCTTGTAGTTTCTTGTGGAATTTAATTAAGTCAGAACGGGTTTCAACTGAAATCGACAACTACATGTAACGCAAGAAAGGAACCGGAAGTTCTTTTTTTATGATGGATGGCTGGAAGAGAAGAGAGTGGGGTATACAATATAAAAAGCCTTATTTCATTTATAGTTTCTTGTATTATTTTAATCTTTATCGCATAAGCGCATATTTTCTGACATTGGGAATAATTCAACTTGTTCTCCCGAAACCTGAAAACCCCCAAATCAATCCCAGGCCGAAATGGGGTATATTTCAAGTTGTATATTATTATCTGCCTTGTAATCCCGCCATAACTTTCAATAAAGTTTGTAATATCGTTTTTATATTTTCCCAATAATCTAGCTTTAGTCCGGTTGCGCATAGTCAAAGACCAAGACCCATTCATATATTGAGCTATTTCAGTACTTTTCCCAACAGATACGTTCTTAACTTCCGGAGGTAGACTCGTACCCAGTCGCTATTTATATGTTTCTGGGATGAGAGAAGATTGGATACGAGAGTGGTTGAGGGGAATCATGAAAGGGGACGAGGGAAAATTAGCCCATAACCCCCGCGCGCCTCAATCCACTCCCGTATCCAATCTTCTCTCATCCCAAAAACATATAAATAGCGACTGGGTACGAATCTGGACCGGAGGTTATTTTTGATGGGTGCTGGAAGAGGGTGGGGTTGAAGATACAGACTGATATCGTTGGAGGATGATGACTCAGTGCTACCGATGGGATGGGCTCTTAAAGTCAGCAGCACTAACAAGAAAGAACCATCACTGTGGCTACGATACTGAAGCACGGTTCCAAGCTGGAGAACGCATCGGGCAAAGGGCTGATCCTACGAGTATATGGAAAGCAATGCGGAGAGCGAAGCACAGCGAAGGCTCTACTGAGTAATCTTTGACAAGGGCGACTTCCTCAGTCACACGTCCCTTTGCAAATAGCTGGATTTTTTTCTCGCTCAGTAGTGAAAAGTACTTACAGCACAAACAAATCTGGCGATGAAGAAGTAGAAAGACATCAACCGAATATTGGGGAAATATTTGTCGAGGTCAAGAGAGGTCTATAAACTGGCAAAAAAAAAACTCGACCAATATTCCCCAATACGAACCGAACAAGCTAGTTCAATAAAGTTTTTTAGTACAATGGCATTTTTAAAACGAAAAATAATGTTTCTACTTTATATAGAACAGTTTTTATTTTGTTAAATGTTTCAAAAAGGAATTCGGCGAAATGAGTTCGTCAACGGTCTCTCTTAGCCTTCCGTATTGGAACTTCGGACCGCTCAGGGGCTCCTTTTTGATCGTGGACCAGTTTGCCCGCATATAATAAATGGATATTCTACAAGAACTAGTTGGCAGGTGTGGTTGTAAAATTGTGCGATCGACCAGGTTGTACCAGACCTCTAGTAGCTTGCATTACAGACAACTGATCAGTTTAGCCGTTGTCATTACACAACCTAGTTCACTCACTGCTGACACACGTACGGCTGAGTGGCGAAATAAATAATTAACAAGCAAGAAGCCATTCTTATATATGCGAGCGGCGAATTACATGCAAGCCGGCAATCACATGTGCAAGTCAAAAAAGAAATGCATCATTTTGTTTTTTCCTCAAAACTGTCCTACACTAATGTCCAAATCCGGTGCCTCCTTACCCCCTTCCTAAACCCCCTCCTAAACGTCCCGTGGACGTTAAGCTGGGAACTTGTGAATATGTCGACGGCCCGTTATTCTCCCTGTCCGTGACGGGACCAGGGCTATATTAGTGTGGAAAAGTAAATACAATAGCTAAATATATAAAGGCGTCTTGGTCTTTGACTATGCGCAACCGGACTAAAGCTAATATTATTGGAAAAATATAAAAATGATATTACAACTTTATTGAAAGTTATGGCTGGCTTACAAGGCAGATAATAATATACAACTTGAAATATACCCCATTTCGGCCTGGGATTGATTTGGGGTTTTTTCAGGTTTCGGGAGAACAAGTTGAATTATTCCCAATGTCAGAAAATATGCGCTTATGCGATAAAGATTAAAAATAAAACAAGAAACTATAAATGAAATAAGGCTTTTATATTGTATACCCCACTCTCTACTCTTCCAGCCATCCCTCATAAAAAAGAACTTCCGGTTCCTTTCTTGCGTTACATGAAGTTGTCGATTTCAGTTGAAACCCGTTCTGACTTAATTAAATTCCACAAGGACCACAAGAAGCTACAAGACAAGAATTAACGCATTTGGTTCGCTGTTTAGTTTCAAAACTAATGGTTAAACAAAATACTTTTTTGCGGAAAGTACTTGAAGCCTGCTCTTTTGAACGAAAATGGAAACAGAGAATCTTCTCATCAAACACGTCCGAAAGTACGCTTAACTAAACAAACATGGCGTGCTGGTCATCTTGCAGTGAGCTGCAATTATCGCGAAGGAAGCAACAACTACAGGACTATAGCCCTCTTCTTTGATACAACAACATAAAGGTTAGAGGTTTTATGTTAAATTAGTTGTAGGTTGAACGTATAAAACTGCGAAACAATTAAAGTTTTGCGTGTATGTGCACATTGAACTAATTTAGGATACTCTTCGGTATCCGTTGAATCAGCGCATTTTATCCAACTTTAAAATTTGATTACATCGCGCTGAATCATTTCCCCAAAAATTCCTTTGGGGATCGAAAAGAAGCACCCTTCGCCTTCCAAAAGCCAGATTTTCAGACCTATTTTTAATCGAGTTAAAAGTAGGTCGGACAAATTTAATTATATTTTGTAAATAGAAAGACAAGAATTGCTCAAATTGCTTTCAACATATATTTCGATATCGTTCTTTAAGATTTGGTAGCTGTTATTGTCCTAGAATGTTTCATTTTGCTACGCGAAGCTTCGAGATTCGCCTTAAATTTTGAGCTCCAAAAGCGGCATTTTGACAGAATTTGGTTATTATCGATTTTCTCGAAAATAAATCGATATTCAGCCAAACAAAGTATGCAGTGATTTGTTTCATATTAAGGTCTACCTAACATGAGAATATGAGCAGAATTGATTTTTTTCGGCTGTGGCCACCAAATGTCTGACCGTTGGTAACATTCGCTCTTAAAAACATGGCGGCTTTTTCATTATGGCTATGCTCGCCAGAGAGGCAAATGATCGTTTTCTCGTAAACGAGCGTGGTGACCTATCATTTTTTCCCGCATATTTAAGTCTAGTAATCATCTTCTTTCTATACAAGGAGTATAGACCAATTCTCAGTGCAGAAAAATTAATAATCACTGAAAACGTGAAAAAATACGTGTTTTTGGTTGATTTTGTAAGGAATTAGGAGGTATTTTTAGTCGATTATATCTCTTTCGCGGGGCTGGTGACCTATTCTTTTTATTCTATATTTTGAAACATTACATCACAATGTTCAACTAGGGAAAGTTTCAGAAACTTCCCAGTGCAACTTCTATTTCGATGGAATAACCTTAAGAGTCAGGTGAAATTCGCAATGCATGATGGGATTAAAAACAAACAAAAAACATGGCGGCTGCACGAAGGTAAGATGTGACTTTGTTTTGCTTTTGCGATTTTCCTCTTTTCCCAGATATAAACTACTCAGTTGATGTTTGTTATGGTTTAGGCGATGCCTCAGAGATGTGCTAACAGTGATGTTGCACGACGACAGTAGCAGTCCTGACTCAAGCGATGAAGAAGATCTCGATTTCTTGTTTCTCGAGGCAGCATTTTGGAGAGAGTCGAAACCTCGACTCGAGACTAAACCTTGCAGACCTTAGTGAAATACAGTGCGAGGAAATGTTTAGGTAGTATTCTTGGTAGAAGTAGTGTTTTATTTTGCAGCAGTTTGAAAACACGCGTAGTGTCATTTGCTGTCCTGAAACAATCTATGTTTTCTCAGATTCAACTAAAGTTTATTTCCTAAATCTCCTTTTTGCACCTGGTAACTGTCTTATTTTCAACAACGTAACGATTAATTTACCAGTGGAGAAATCCGATCACTACTTTGACCAATCTACACATTCAAACAATTTATCTCTATTTTAATTTAAGCTTTCATAACATGTTTCTCTTTACTTTTCTTCTATAAAGATTCAATTAAATTTTACACTGTTCTTGTAATTTATACTGTACAAAGAAACAGTACAAAATAAAATGAACGTATGTTACGATAAGCTTATTCCATTATGTTTTTGATTGTGTGATACGAGTTATTTTACTTGATATGAATGTGCACTCTCCAATGTATGGGTGGTCCAATGTGTTGGTATATAAGCACAATTATTTTTGCTACATTGCCACCTTTCAGATTTGAAAAGGATGATATACCTCGCCTCTTTGAGGCGTTAGAAATTCCTGAATTCTACACTGGTTATCAGGGCTCTGCCTTCACTGGAATGGAAGGCCTGATGATTATGCTGCGTAGATTGGCATATCCCAATAGATGGTGTGATCTGGTCAACATATTTGGCAGAGCTGAACCTGAACTTAGCATAATTTTTAATACGGTAACTTGACAAAGTTTGTGTGATAAATGCATGATTTTCATTTGTTTCTGTTACAGTAAATGTCCCATTTCTGCTAAAACAGTTAAAAATTATAACTTTACTGTCCTTTCTTCAAAATACAACTCTTACAGATTGTAGATGATATCTATACTCGCTTCAACCCTCTGCTAAGTTCTCTGGATTTAGTGTGGCTAGATCCAGCACTTTTTGCCGATGTCATATACCACAAAGGAGCTCCACTGAACCAGTGCTGGGGGTTCATAGATGGGACTGCCCATCGTATTGCTAGACCCGTTCGAAATCAGAGGATCATGTTTAGTGGACACAAAAGAATCCACTGCATTAAATTCCAGGTGTGGAATTAATTAAAGAGGCCAGAGTGATAGCAATTGCTTTTTTTTTGGGGGGGGGGGGGGGGGGGGGGGACTACCAGTGCTGTATTCATTAGATAATCATGGAAATATTTTTCCCTTCTTCCCATTTCTAGTCTGTAATGGCTCCTAATGGCCTGATTGCCCACCTATTTGGACCTATTGAGGGGAGACGGCATGATGCTTTTATACTAGGTGTCAGTGGCCTACTACCACAGCTCGAAAGGATAAATAAACCAGATGGTGAACCATATGTTGTGTATGGTGACCCAGCATATGGAGTATCGCGTCATATCATATCCCCATTTAGAGGTTTCACGTCTAACAGACTTGCAGCAGCAATTTAATCGTGACATGAGTGAAGTTCGTGTAAGTGTAGAATGGGGATTTGGGAAAATCTCCCAGTATTTTGCATTCCTAGATTTCCATAAGAACATGAAAGTCCTTCTCCAACCTGTCGCTAAATATTATGCGGTTGGGGCACTTTTGACTAACTGTCACACATGCCTTTATGGTTCTGTAACTAGCTCATTTTTTAATCTGGATCCTCCATTACTTGAAGTATATCTGTCCAATAACTAGGAACAAGAAAGCATATCTTGATACTAGTAACATTTTATTCCAGTATCCATAAATACAACACATCTCTTAGGCATACCGATAGTAAACATCAGTATTAAACATGCTTTCTGTTTTTGTGTCAAAGAAAACTGACTAGGAAACTGCTCCCTAGAAATAACTGCAGGGAGGAGAGAGGGATCTTCCTATAAATGAATGGTAGGGGTGCTTGACCTGTTATAAAGAGATGAGATATGCTAATCAGGTGTTTCAGAGATCATTCAAGGAAATTTGACCCTACATTTATTGGTATGTTTTTTCTTTCAAGTTTCCAATGAGCACCCCCTACCCTTTTGACCTGAAGAACCCCCTCAGAATCTAACCTGTCTAACTGTACAAATGAGTAAGATAAACAATGCCACTTGATAGGCTGAACATGGAAATGTGCTAAGTAAGTACTTTCATGTAAGAAGCAGAGAGAATTACTCTGGAAACTGTATAATAAATAAACCTTTAAAGGGAACTAAGCGTTCATGTTTACAGTTTGTCTTTTAGCATAGTTTAAGAAAACCCTCCTCTCTTCAAGTTCGAACTTCACCCTTTCTCTACGTTCAGCTGCCTCGTCTTCATACTTTTTTTTTCTGGAATTCAAACTCTAAATTCCTCTGCTTTAGCTCTTGTCCCTTAAGATCTGCTTTTCGCTCATATTTAGCCTCCAACATTTTCACTGCTGACAGCCTGGTAGCTCTCTTTCTTGGTTTTGACACTTATAATAAAACAAAAATAATAAATTATAAGCAAATAATAATGGTAACATAAATTTGCCAGTCTGAATATGATTATGTGATAGGAACAAGTACACGTATATAGGGTGGTATACAAAGATGAAAATATTTTTGAAATGTTTACTGCTTGTCCAAAACTGAGAAGGAAAATTATTTTTGATGCTTTTAATTAAAAAAACCCAAGTCAACAGTTCTACCTTTTTTTGCTTCTGTGGTGCAAGACTCGTCATCCTCATCATCTAAGTTGCTATCATCAGAATCATCACTCTCATGCTTCCTTTCTGCAATGAAGCAGATTACCAGCCTTTATTTGTATTATTATTTTTGTCCTTTTAGAGGGTTCTTATTTGAAGTTGGGCACTTATTTTCTCGGACATTGACCTCTATTAATTACTATTTAGTGGTGAAAAACATGCCTGGGGCACTTACAGTATTTCTAGAGTATACAATGGATTTGGGAAGTGGGGGGAATTCGAAGGGGGCTTGTTTAATCTCTGACACCATGGGAGAGGGCACTTGTTTACGGGATTGAATTTAGCAATCCATGCATGATCAAATGTAGAGGTCTTTTTTATCTACAATGGGTGGAACAAATACATGGTAACTAATTTCAACCAAACTCTTACTCGCCATTCCAGATAAGGCTGCTGCCCTCATCTCCAGACCCTTTTCCCTGTCCTGTTTTTCCTTTCCTTTTTTCTTTTCTTTTTCTTTGTTTTTTAGCTCTTGCATGTCCTTTTTGTAATTGCTAATATCCTGTAACAATTGCTGTAACTCATCATACTCTTCTTCTGTTCCTGACCTGAAACATATAATTTACAGAAAATAATAGAATGGCAAAAATTATAAAGTATCTTTGTTGAAATTCAACAAAGATACTAATGAATTGAATATACTAATAACAAACAAAATTGAATTGATTAAATTATCGGAGGGAGGGAGTAAATTTTTTTCAGAGAAAAGAAAACGAAAATATTGTGAATGAAAATTTTACCCTCATTTGACATCAAATTGAAACTGGAATGAAAATCCAATCAATCTTAAAAGCTTACTGTATAAACACTCACTTTTTGAGTGCTTTCTTATCGTCCAGGTTATACTTATCGATTAAACGATCAACTCTCTCCCTGCAACCTCTTCCCTTCAACTCAATCACTTTCTCTGGCGTACTGAATGCATCACTCAGGCTTTCTGCTATGATATCCCATTCAGCTGGCGACGAAGATCTTCGTGCAGCCACTTCCTTGCACAGGCATATATCGTAGAATGTGTTTAGGCCAGCGAAAAGGAGCCATTTTCTTGAAAGAAAATACAATGCAAACCATAAGTCACTTCTGTGGTGATAATTTTCAAAATAAATTTAGCAATCTCCTCGGGAAATTCAGGAAAAGAGAAGCTCTCCTTTTAGGCTAAGCAGACGGGCCAAGAACGGCGCCATGTTTGTTTTTCATTCCACTCGTGTCACCTGAATCGCATGGCAAAATCCGCGAAGAAAATTGTTACGGAGCCCCCAAAGACTAGAAATTCTAGTTTTGGAGATGATAAAGAAATATATTTTAGGCTTTGAACGTGACATTTCAATGATTAAGAGCAAAAAAACTCTGCGGGAAATGACTTACCTCTAGAGGCGGATCTTGCCGTTGAAACGAGGACTGCAGACGGCGCACGTGACGGCAAGCGCAAGGTCACGTGACATCTTGAGGTTAGCGGTTGAAAAAAAACTTCGATCTTAATGTGTCTATTATAAGTAAGCTAACCTGTGAACTCCATGTTGCCAATTTCTCAGATCAGTATAAATCTGCTAGTGTAAATGTATAATTATTTATAAAACCACAATCCTCCCGAGTTCAAAATAATCTACTC
Organism: Desmophyllum pertusum; assembly: GCA_029204205.1. NCBI lineage: Eukaryota > Metazoa > Cnidaria > Anthozoa > Scleractinia > Caryophylliidae > Desmophyllum > Desmophyllum pertusum. The sequence continues at coordinate 199,276 of MU825410.1, read as the reverse complement.
ACATGCATGGATTATAGTTTATCCAACATATTGTTTGTTTGCACACCCAAAACTATCAGGCATAAGAGCTCAATTTCCAAAAATATATATTCTCAGCTTTCTGACATATTAATTTTTTTAAATGCTTTTTTCATCAGATTTGTGAGAGCAGTTGCATACAGATGGCTTGTACGGTGGATATGTGGCCATTTGGGATGGGACAACACAAGACCTCTGCCAGCATGTGTCTATCATCAAATCAGACAGAAGTTCCCCACTGCCCATGTCCAGGGGTACCAGTCATCCGAACAACGCAATTAGTATAATTATGTAGGACTACGTACTGTCCAATTTGGGAAATAATTTGTATTGAATTCTTAGACTACGAGTAGTCCCTAATTTTTCTCAGATCGAGTGGGCGGGCGCGCGCGAAGCGCGTGGAAATATCCTCGCGCGAGAAGACGCGACGCGAAGAGGCGCGAAAAATGAGGGACTACCGACATAGCCCAAGCGTTTGAATTATGCGTTGCTCTCACAACGCAAAATTCTGATTGGTTTCTTGGAGATGTGTCAACAATCTGTCAATACGCGCAAGCCGATGTCAACACCCAAGGATTAATAGGGTTTCATCCCAATCATGGCTGATCGAGTACAGGCCTGTATCGATCAGCTGCCAAAAATAGATGCGTTAAAACCAAAACAAATCGAAGCACTGGAGGCGCTCTTTGCTGGTCGAGACGTTCTCTGCCGGTTTTCGCCGTGTACAACGGTGATGCTACTCGGCTTGACTTGGAATTAACTGAGCTCGAGTAAGGGGAACGCGCCAGTCTTTTAAACCTTTCAGTCGCAATCAGCGAAACCGATCCGTCAACAACAACACAACCAGGTTGTGGACCTCCTCGAAGGAAACGGATCAGATCCACGGCATTCCTTATTTTTGTGTCACATTTGGCACACACACACACACGGGAAGAAAATGAAGCAGATTGTTCACAAGGAAACCCCAGTTGATTCAGGAAATCGGCGAGGAGAGATTTCTCGACTCTGCCTAGACTGCGTTGACTACGAGTAGTCCCCTAATTTTTCTCAGATCGAGTGGGCGGGCGCGCGCGAAGCGCGTGGAAATATCCTCGCGCGAGAAGACGCGACGCGAAAATCCCTCTTTCTTCTGATATCGAGCGGGAGATGGGCCGAGCGGAAGTGAGTCACGAAGTGAGAAGAGCGAAAGATAGAGGGACTGCCGGCTTTCCTCTTTCCGACGCGTGCCAGATAACTCCGCCCACCAAGCCGTAAGCAATTGAAAATTAACTTTTTTAATAACAAACTCTGCCCTTTAGGTCACGTACGGCCAAAAATAAACCAGCCCCCGGGTGCGAAGAAAGGATTCTTGTTACACACGCGACTCGTGAGTTTTTGCGAGGTAAATTGCACGAAAAAATAACATTGCCTATTTAAACAAGACTGCTTGTTTTGTGTTGAGTTAGTCTGTTCACAGCCTCTCTATTTTCACAGATCGTTGTAGCCGCAAGCGTGTGTGTTGAGTACGATCTTAGATTATGAATCAATCAACGAAACTCAGCGCTATGTGGAAAAAGCTGTATTCATTGAACCATCAGCATTTGTTGTCGCCAATGTCTGAAAGTCCAAAGACTGTCTTTATCCTCGTCAGCAACCTCAAGCCAAAATCGTTGGACGATGCTCTTCTGGCGAACAATGATCCGATGCGGAGTAGACCTGTGATCCGACTCTAATGCGGAATCGCTCGAATCTTTCACGTTAACAAAACTCTGATAAATCATCCTCTTCCAGAAGGCCGTGGGAAGAACGGCCATTACATCCGTTCCCATCAGCAAAGCTTCGATTGCTTGCTTCTGTTCTTCCTTTAAAACTACTTCGTTCAAATGAAGAGATAAACATTGAAAACATTCTGCATTCTCGCGCTATGAAATCTGAGCCGCTGTAGTGTCAACAAGTCGTCAAGAGGTTGTCAAGAAGTTAATACTAATCAAACTAATCTGACAGCGTCCATTGTCTAATTAACCAATCCGAATTTTCCGTTGTCTGTAACAACGGGAAATTCAAGCACGCGTCGGATGCAGAAAAGCCGGCAGTCCCTCTATTCGCTCTTCTCACTTCCTCGTCACTTCGTGACTCACTTCCGCTCGGCCCATCTCCCGCTCGCTCGCGCTTCGCGCTCGATTTCCGCTCACTCGCGCTTCGCGCTCGATATCAGAAAGAAAGAGGGACTGCTCGCTGTCTAGACTCTGCCCGTTTTGGAATTTCGAAAATATTTTCGGTTGAAAACCTTCGCTTAAAATCTCCGTAAAAAGTGTTGAAGTTGCAGCCACAAACACGGCAGAAATCGTTGATGCTAGGCTTTTTCTGAGGCCTTCCTATCGCTTTTTTGGCGTCTCAGATGGCTTCCCGAGAAACATCCACGAAGAAAAGCGCATTTCTTTGGCCCCTGGTCTGTGATAAACATCTCCCGCAGTTCATTAATGACAAGCGCAAATGACAGCAAGAAAGACGATATGAAATTGACACCCAAAAATCACTCGGCCGTGAAGGGTCAAACGCTTGGGCAATGTCGGTAGTCCCTCATTTTTCGCGCCTCTTCGAGACGCGTCTTCTCGCGCGAGGATATTTCCACACGCTCCGCGCGCGCCGCCCACTCGATCTGAGAAAAATTAGGGACTACTCGTAGTCGGAATTTTTATCATCCGATTATTTACCAAATAGACTAATTTCAATATATTAAAATTCAGCCTCAAACAATAGACACCAACACAAGGCTCTGGGGAATAAAATATAGAGTTTATTAGGTTTTTTCACCAGAGCCTCGCATCGATGCCTATTGTTTCAGGCTGAATTTTAATGTATCGGAATCGGTCTATTGGACAGTACATAGTCCTATTACATATACTAATTAACGAGTATGTGTGCGCAGTCAAACATGTCAATTATCATCATTGGTTTGTTTGCTATACACAACATTCCGTGTGAAAAAAGCAAAAAAGTTTATACAGAGAGAACATTATTTTGGAGTTAACCTAAAAAGAAGTTGTTGTTGTGGGAGCGAACTCATCAATTGTGAAATTGTAATGTTAGTACTATGTTGGGAGCACACTCGTCAGATGCGAACTTGTAATGTAGGGAGCAAACTTGTAGATAGTGAACTCAGCATGGGGTTAAAGCTCTGTCATTCATGATTCTTCCTTTTTTATTTTTCTCATGCTGATATATACCAATTTCGATATATATTAAAATGTTAACTTGGCTACAAGGCCTAGGAGAATAAAAAAGAGATATGTATTCACCCTCAACCTCAATGTGATTTCTTTTCAATGTCTTTTGTTTTATTCCCTCAGCCTCGGAGCTAAGTGTTTGTATGTAGCTGGGAACATGACCAAGTGTCCGCTAACAAGAGGTGTCCACCTACGGGAGGTGTCCGTTAGCGTGGATTCAACTGTTTATTGAAATTGGTCTATTAGAATACAGGAAAACAAAATTAATCCTGGTAGTTGCAGCCAAATAATAGGCCCTTTGCACGAGACGGTCACATGACCATGTCAATCATAAAAATAGGTGGTAGTACAAAATGGTTACCAGGAATGGAAAGAGCATGATGAAATTATTAGTAAGGTTGCCAATTTTGAAACCGCTGATGTGTAAGCGTGATATTTTATAGCAGTTTGAAAGTTAGAAAAATTTAAAGGATTTGTATGCTGGAAGGCCATCCAGCATACAAATCCTTTAAATTTGTCATCAAACCACTATAAAATATCACGCACGCTTATGCATCAGCGATCTCAAAATTGGCCACCTTAATGCCGAGTAATACGGGCAACATTTTCTTTCAACTTGTCGCGCACAATGTTGTGTTGCAAGTTGAAAAGTATTTTTGGTCGTATTACCATCGTGTTGCAAGTTGCGGCAACATGTTGCACAAAAATGAACTCATTTCTACTTTGTGCCATGTTGCCCCAACTTGCAACACAGTGGTAATACGAGCAAAAATACTTTTCAACTTGCAACACAACAATGTTGCGTGACAAGTTGAAAGAAAATGTTGCCCATATTACTCTGCCTTTACTAATAATTTCATCATACTCTTTCCATTTCTGGCAACCATTTTGCAACACCACCTATTTTTTATGATTGACACGGTCACATGACCGTCATGCAAAGGGCCTATTACTCCGATACAAGTGTGATATTTACAGTGCAAGTTCATTGGCAAGAGCAATTAATATTTATTTGTATTTTTGTCTTATTTCACTAAGGTTATATCATCACCGGGGTGATGATGGTCAATTGTTGTATTGACGTCACTCAGGCTATTTACATATGTAGCTTGCGGCTGTCAAGTTCCGTCAGTCATTCTCTCTCATCCTTGGTCTAGTGCTTTTGTTACCCTAATACCCTCCCGCACTTAAGATGTTAGAGTATTATTGTCAGTCTAGTTTGTTCTCTTCTGTTTTGCGACAAATTCCTATTGTTTCCAAACTCACCGTGTTTTGTGGTTAAATGCGAACTGATTACAGTTGTACAACATCATTTGAAAAAGTCTTTTGTTTGTGCTTTGACTGACATTTATACATGTTTAGGTTTGCATTCCACTGACATAGTTCTGACATAAGAAAATAAAGAACTACAATATATTATTTAAATTTTTAATTTAGAGCACCATGTACCAACAATGTGTAGTTAAAAAAGATCAACCTGCATGTAAAAAATAAAATGCAATTTCAAAAGTAGAACATTTTCCATTTGCTTTGAGTCATTTAGGTGCATGTTTCACTAATAAAACATTAACATTTTCATTTTTGCCTGGTCTAGATCTACATGTTCAACATTCAGTAAATCAATTCTGATAACAATATTATTACATCATTGTCATGTACAATAAATTGGGACTGAAAAATATTTTCAATGAAGTGAGGGGTTTCTCCACATGCTTTTTACATTGTAACATATTGAGGGGTGGCGAATGGTAAATCCGAGACTTGCCGAGACGCCGAGACTCTGGTTTAAAAGTCCGAGCCCACCGAGACTTAGCACTCCAAAAATCTGAGCCCGAGACGCAGTGATCCAAAACTCCGAGAAAATATAGTATACAAGAAGCTGCATTTGCGAGATTCAAAATTCGAGACTCCAAGATCGTCCTATTTCTGGTGAGCCCGAGATTTCGAGACGCTTTTTTTAAGCGCCGAGATTCCGAGACACGGCTTAAATTTGCCGAGATTCGTCATTTTTGATAGACCATTCGCCACCCCTATATTGCCTTGTTCACTCATTACTACTGTTGCTTTGCATTGATCGACAAGCATCAGAATTATGGCCCTTCATTGGCTGCCAACATTTACGGCATTTCTTGGCTGTCTGACTCTTTTTTCTCGTGCTGATGCTGTACTTGAGTGATCTGCTTGCATGGCATCCTGCTCTTCAGCTACAAGATAGAAAATAAAATCAATACAGAAATTAAACGGACCCATTTAGCTTTGTTTCAGTTCTCCATTAATTCAGACTGATGTTATTCTACATAATTTTTTTGTTTCAAATTGTATCATATTATTCATGCATATTTGAATGAAAAACACTTAGTTAATAAATTATACAAAGCTACATGTTAGTGGGCCTATTACAAAAAAAGAACAAGTTAAACCAGCTGGTTCACTGACCAACTGACAACAAATTATCCAGCATGCACATATATACACAACTATATTCTCCTGGTTCCCTGCAACATGTCCAAATGCATTTCTTCTACATGTACAAAATTGTAATGGACTGTAGAGTACAATATCTTTATGATTACATGAGCACTACTGGAATGAGAGAGTTACAAATCTGCTGGTAAAACTGAGATCTAATTACCTGCAGGGTGGAGTTTTGTAGCCTCCATTTCCTTTCTCTGTGTGTACCGACTTACTGCTGCAGATTTCTTTACACGGTCTGGGAATTGCGAGTTGAGTGGCTGGGGTACTTTGTCACTATACTTTTCAGCCACACTCTTCAGCTTTTCTTTACTCAAGTTGAGAAGATCTTGTCTTATTTCTTCAACATAACCTTACAACAACAAAATAATAATACATGCACTCAATTCACAGCTCAATGTTCTTGACGAGGAGTCATGTATTTGTCACATGTACATGTAACTCACCATAGGTTGGTGGAACAGTAACCTCCCTCACAACTTCCTCGCCAAGTTTAAACTTGGGGTATGTCACTTTATAATAGTCCTCTCCATCATCAGATTTTTGTGTTTGTCTGAGAACATTCTCATTAAAGTGAAGGGAGGCCAAACATGCCTAGAAAAGGGAGAACATCAACAAGAAAGTGATTACATGTACTAAACTTCAGTTTCCTTAACAGTAATATCCACTGATCACGACTAGACACTACCATTTCTTGTATAGTCTGATTGTCATGTCGATTACTTTCAAGGGCAAATATTTTGGGGTTTTATGATAGCCACCTTAAAACTAGGTGGAAGTCAAGAGTTTAAATCCTGGTCAGGATCGTTCAACATTCTTGTACCAATTAAATTGTTTGTGAATTCCATACCTGCAAAATGTCCCTAACCAGGAGAAGCAGACCATCTTCGGGTGCCAGTGATTTAGGGTCGAGTGAAACCCCTCCAGGCAGCTCGTCTGAGCATCTGGAGAGAGTTTCTTTACATCATTAACAAGTCTTGTACTTGCTAATAGCTTGTGTAATTTGTTGTATGCACTTGTACCTAACACCAACACAATATTTAGTACAAGAAAATTGAATTTCATCACTTGTCCAAGAGGCAGTGTACATGTACAATAAAGACCCTGCAACATATATATGAAGGTGTACCATAATGTTTACTGTTACAACCAACACAATATTTAGTACTAGAAAATTGACTTTGTATTGTATAATGTATTGAGCTTACGACATGAATGCATCGAAATGTCCATGTTTATCAACTATATTTAAACATTAATTTATTTTGTATGTTCATTATGAACTATTAATGAGTGTAAAGTTGTTATTAATATTGTTATAATAAAGGATTACTCTGTCTGTCTGTCTGTCTGTCTGTCTGTCTGTTTTGTATGTATGTATGTATGTATGTATGTATGTATGTATGTATGGTATGTGTGTGTGGTGTGTGTATGTGTGTGTGTGTGTGTGTGTGCGTGTGTGGGGGGGGGGGGGGGGGTTGGCGGGTAAAGGGTTATATATATAAGAATTTGGCTGGGGTGGATTACTTGAAGTTGGACTTAAATTGAATTGTATATATTAAATTGTCTTGAATAGGGAAGGAAATATCTTTTTAGAGACAATTTTATTTTATAAATAAGAATTTTGCAAGAGTGGATTACTTGGCTTGAATAGGAGCAAAGAGAGTGTTGACAAATTTGAAGAGATTGTTTTGAGGGGGGATACCATTGGATAGGTGGTTGTGGATTGGGGAGATGGAGGGGGGTTGTTATAATGAGTCAAAATCTCTGTCTAACTATGTATCAGGTAGGCCGGGATGGAGAAGAGGACTGATTTTTCTGTTTGGCCAGTCTGTGATTGTGGAGCAGTGGGGAATTTAGGGGAGGGGCCTGGACATCATCACCCCCCTTATAGTGAAGTGCAAAACATTAGCCCCCCCCTTATATGAGGAACTGAAAGCCTTACCTTAACCCTCCCTATTAATTAGAGCAAGGAAATGCCCATCTTCACTTAACCACTCCCCTCCCCCCACCTTTGTGGCACTTCTGAATCCGAAACTGGAATGAATATTGTGTGGTTCCAGAAAATATCCATACCCCCTCACGGTAGGTTTTTTGGTTTGAACCAACCCCTGAAAATTCCAGTTTAGCTTCATACTTTCCTTTAAAAGTTTTGGCTTTTGAGATCCCCCTCCCCCTCGGAATTTCCAATGACCTTTCTTGGGGTGGGTTTAGTTATTTTCTGGAATTACACATTTATTTTGAGACATAGGTAAAATGAACACACAGACCTAATAGTACTTAAAAAGCTCCATATTAATAAAGAAACCTATAATATTGTTCAGTAATATATTTATTTGTCAATACTATATATTATAGAAATTGGCCATAACAGTTAACAAATTTGTATGTTCATTGGGGTACCGGTATATTATTCCAAAACATAAATGTAAATCAGTTACATGGAAGCTGTTTCATCCTCATAAAGACACTAGCAGCTTATTGAGAAACTACAAGCAAACTCAGACTGGATAGAAACAAGGAATGTGTTTCTTCAGTCATGGAAATTATCACTTCTTCAATCAATTACTGCATATACTCAGTTCCCCGTTGAGAAAAAAATTCAAAGAAATATTGACCTACTTGTACATGGAAATTATATTGACTGAATTTTGGCAACAGTCATATAGTGGTCAAAAGATGAAGAACACAAAAATAAGATGGAAATTGCTAGAATATAGCTGGATAGGGGATTTAACATTGATTTTCCTTCAAAACATAACAGGAAAATAACATGTAAAAATCATGGTGCTAGTTTGCAAGGATTATAAAGACAACTTCAATGCAACCAAACAGTCCTGAGGAGAATGACACAAAATTTACTCTACACATCTCCAGATATATATTATACTGTAACTTAATATCTATAGTCATGCAAATATAGCTATTACAATTATACAGCCATCTCCTTGATGGCCGACAGAAAATAAATTTGGAGCTTGAATAAGCTCCTACAATCGCTTTGTTTCATTGATGGTTATCATGTTTATTAAGCGGCCGACGCATAGCGGCCGCTTCAAGAAATATACTTTTTTTTCATGTCGCTAGCCTTAGTCCTCTTCACGGTTGACATGATGTTATCGCATCTCGGTCTAAAATTAGCCAGTAGAGAATTTCTCTTCCACATTCTTTCTGTAGTGTCGTGTAAGTGCGTAGATGTATTTAGTTTATTACAGTAATCGCATTGGAAAAAGCAAAGACAAATGTCCCACAGCAGTGAACAGCAGTGTTGTTGCAAAATGTGCTAAATTTGGCGGTGTGACATTTGCGCGTGGGGGTTTTCCCGTTACATTGTAAACGTAGCCAGGAGACATGCAAATAAATAGCCACAAGATAATTTCTGTTCTGTTTAATACATGCACCTCAACCAGTAAACGAACGATAAAACCCGGTCCCAAAAACATAACAGTTTTTTCTTAACACAATTCCACGCATATATGTCATTCACAATTTATTTTCACGTTGAGCGAAAACATATCTTTGCCCACGTTGAATATGATGCAATCTACATTAGCTAAAATTTACCACAAGAGAATTTCTCCGGCTTCCGGAGCATGATGCAATTATTACATCAGGCAGTCACGTTTTTCGTCACGCAGGTTCGTGTGTTGACTCTTAGGATTTGGAGGGTGCACCTCAGAGTCTAATATTTAATTAGACAAGGGAAAATAACCTCAACTACTCGAGAAGAGCCACTACAGAGCAGGAAATGGAGGGTCCGTGTCACGAAGTAACGAAAGTTAATTTTATATTTCTTATATTTATATTTCTCGCCACGCATGTTCGTATGCTGACTCTCGCTCATTTTAGGGGTGCACCTCAGAGTACAGTGACCGAGGGGGAGTCGGGGAGGAGAGATCGATTGTTGTTTCCCCCATTATTAAGGTAATCGGAGTAGTATAGAACATGGGGGTACCAGCGCATGATACATCAGAGGTTTCCATTAGATTTTTCCATTAGATTTTTGAAATCTATATGTAATTTAAAACAAATGGTGTGTTTATTTCATTGCGTGATTTCCTTAGCGTGACATTCTCGGAAAAGCGGAAGTCAAATTCGGGGATTCCCCGCTAACAAGTCTGAACATATTTTGATAAACAGGAAATGAGTCATCACTAATAGCTATTGTTTCAGATCACGAGACGGTCGTATGATTTTTTTTAACCAATCAATTTCTTCCACGTTAAATTGTTGTTACTTTATTTCTTACACGTAAGAATACATTCGCCCTATTCTCTACAACATGGATAAGGAAAGGTTTACACATTTCAGATCGGAATTTGTACAGTTCGTTGAATTGATAAAGAAAGAAAATGATATTGATGCAGTTCTCGCCAATTTCCTTCGAGGGTATCCAGCATCTTTCCAGAAGGTGAAGCGAGTCTTGTCGACTATGAGAGGCATTTAAAACATTGTCAGAACTCTTTAATTATGTCGTTAAAAACGCTTTCTTGTATGGTAAGTGGCTAAGTCAAGCTTTCAACAAGTTTCAAGAAGAAAAAAACTTCACATTTTGACTTCACAATTGTGAAATTTCTCATTGAACCCATATTCATTTGTGAAGTTTGTAACATATAAGAGCAAACGCCACAGCTGTGGCGTGACGTCATACGTTTTTTGTTTGTTATTGTATTTAAAATATAATCTCTACTAATAGTATATAGAATGAATTGTGATGCGGAGATTCACGACGGTTTGGAGGAAGAGGGAGAGATCATCTGCCATTTCTGTAATGAACAACTGAAAGATTATATCAGCAAAAAAAATGACGAAACCATGTTGTGATAATAAAGAAACGATTAATGAAAATGGTATGTTTGTTTTGTTTAAACTGCGGTATAGTTGATGGTTATGTGTATGCTTCTGAATACATAGATTTTTATGAAAACGTGTGTAAATTTTGGAAGAAGTCGGTCTATCATCGGAAATACCATATAAAGAACGTCTTAGACAATAAATGTTTTAAACACAGGATTTCAAATATCGTATAAAGATAGAGCCAAAATTAATAGTATGTTTAAGAAGATTGAAGGTGTTTTACTTAACGACAAAAGAAAACGGTCAATAAAATTTAACTTCATATTCCGAAAGCTATTTGAATCATTTCAATCTCCATGTTATAAATATTTCGACTTATCTAAGAGCTTGAAAACCTTACATCAGTATAATAAAATATGGAAAAATATTTGTGAAAAATGCGGCTTGATATATATTAAATCTGAAAAAGTAGATAATGATCCTTTCCAAAAAGTTATGTCATCAATATATTTGAAAAATATAAAGCTGGTTAAAGAGACCGATAATATTGATGATAAATATAATAAATTAATGAGTAATTTTTCTATGGATAGTGTGACATAACAACACAGCTGTGTCGTGACGTTATGATACAGGTAGAGATTTTACAGATTATTTAGTCGTGAATTTCTCAGCATATTGTTTTTCGAATTTATCTACGATAGGACACAAGTCAACAATTATCTCATCTAATAATCTCATTTCATTTATGAATTGGTTATGATTAAACTGGCTCCCCCTCAAACAAGATCTCAAATCAACTAAAGTTTTTTGATATGTTGTGAATGCAAATTTAGCCATTTCAATTTTCCGAGAGAAGTTTTTTAATTTCACAATAACTTTTTAGAAGAATGCCTGTTCCTGATATTGTTCCTAATATAATAGGATTCAAAGTAATACCACCAACCACAGATCCCACAACAACAAGTCCAACAGATGATATATTTGCCATTATATTCAAGCGTTTAAAGTATTTGAAAGCCTTCTTGTAACACCAATATTTTTTATGGTAATATGTATATAACGATTTTATCTCATCGATTGTTTCTTTACTAAGTTCTTTATCAATATGATTGAATTGATAAATGCTCTCACTTATTTTTCTTGGCATATATATTATTCATTAGATTAAATGATTCATCATGGAACTCTATATTCGACCATTAACAATATTTCTTCATCTTCAATCTGTGGTTGCTAATTCGAAAGATATAAGACCAATAGCAAATATTATATTAATATCTATTGTCTGCAATCGAGATGTCTCATTTGAAACAATATTAAATATATCAAGTAAAGAAGTACCATGTTTTCATTTTTAGAGAAATTTTGGGATAAGATACTTTAATCTTGAATTGCATTGCTTTGATTTGAATAATATGACTGTAATTAGGTAGAATGATTTTATCACAGCCATTTAATAAAAATGTCTTATTACCATCTTTGGTGTTCAAGATACCATGAATGAAATGCGTGGAATTTTTTATTTGATGGCCATTCATATCAATATCAGTTTCCATCACCATTCTATTGTTTTCGAAAATGAAAGAAGAATCAAAACATCTGGTGATACATCACTTTGACTTCCTTTAACAGCATAAATTATTAAATGTGCAATTCCTTGTGCAGCACTTGAAGGTGTACCATCACATCTTAAATCAACATCTATAGCAACTGGAGGAACAATCCCCCATTTATGCATATGAATTATACTTCTTGTATAATTAGAAAATTCCTTAGTTGATTGTTGAGCTATGTTTAAACTTGTTGAAACCATATTCACACTCACATTTGTCATTGATGGTGGGAAAAATTCAATAACAATTGTATATTCTCCTTCATCTAATGAACTCATATTAAAACCTATTCTTGATGAATACTTATTTTGAAGATTTTTAC